>JAQGBS010004604.1:0-10133 GCA_034698545.1 Acrobeloides obliquus
TCGAAAACTACAACGATTCAGAACATGCCGTAAAAACAAAAAATGCTTCATTTTTCATGATCTTTCCGAATATATCAATTTTTCATATGGTTGTAACTGACTGGACTGGTCCTTTAACAACACGCAAAAATCGAATTTAGTTTTCTATCTCGAGTTTCCACATCATCCACAATTGGGCTGTCGGGATCATTCTACCTGCTATTTATCTTGCAATGTTGGTTGTATTGTTTATTCGTACTCGTGCTCTACATACTGTCAATAATAGCAAACTTCAAAAGTTGGTAGGTTTATTTATGCTCCGGGTGTTTTTTGATATCATGTCTCATTTTTTGGACCCTGTATTCCATGTTCAAGTATTCCAAATTACACGAGTACATTGGGATGGTAAAAAGTGTTGAGCTGATGCGAGACCCCTCTCTACAAATTTTTCATATATAAATTTTGTGTAAAAAAATTATTTTTTCTTCATAATTTTATGATTTTTCTAAAAATGTATTAAAATCATCCCCCTTATGATTTTTTATCTTCGGCCTATCAAAGCGAGACGCCCTTCTGCGAGATGCGAGACCCCCATGGTAAAATTTTACCACCTTTTATCACCCTTGTACACGTGTGATCCAATGTAAAATTAGTAAAAATACGGACTTGTTTAGATGACTCTTCAAGCTTGCTTTATCTGTGTTGAGATTGACTTGGTGGCTGTAGTATACAGTTTGAATCAGCTTTATGAGTTTCCTGGCTGGCTAAGTGCCTTTGTTGCGGTTGACTGGATTCTTGTTCACGGTAAATTGATTGATTAATATAAGCCCGAACAAAACTCTTGATCAAATGACCCTGATGTCCGAGTGGGTAAAAGGCGCTTTCGTGGAGCCAACAGGCGAGGGTTTGAGTCCGGCCCCTCCAACTGGATTTTGCCTATAAACAAAAATCCCAAGGCTTAAGACTTGGATCGGAAAATCTCCTCCGAGCGCGATAACGCTCGGTCCCCCAGTTTATGATATATAAATAAAACGACGAAATCTTTACCGTGTACAGAACATATGCGGGCAAGGGGAGGGAGCCTCCCCCCCCCCCAACCCACTCACTCATCGGCCCAAAATTAGGGAGACCCTCTCACTCGGCCAGTTCAAAATATTTTCGGCGCTGGTTTATTCTTGCTTATAAAGATTTACATAAGAAATTTTCGATCAAAAAAAAGGTCGCCAGCTTAGCCGGGGGGACCCCCTCATCGGACGCTCCCTCCCCCCCCCCACCTTGACCATATATGGTACAGAAAAATAAAAAGTTTAGGCGATACTCCCGTCATTTACTTTGTGCTAAACAAATCCATGCGGCATGCTGTACTATCTCTTCCCTTTTTTGCTTGGTTCATTCAACTTTATAGAAAATTGGTCAATCGTCGAGTTTCTTCTCTTCCATCTATACTATATACTATACCAAATACATAAATCAAGAGCAGTTTTAAGGAGGTGGAAATGGGGGAGGGGACTTTCCCTCTTGATTGCCCGAAGGGCCGAAAAAATAAGAGGATGTTTTACCTCTTTTGTCGAAAAAATGTTAAAAAAATAACAAATTTCAAAAACCACTTCTCATCCCACCCGGAAGTTCTAAAACCTCTCTTGGCATAAACAGTCAATTATTCTACATAGGGGTCATCCAGATATTACGTAATCAACTTTTTGGTGATTTACCCCCCCCCCTAACGTAATCATCAAAAATGCACTAACGTAATCAATTTTTATGAGAAGGGCCGACCCCCCCCCCAACATGATTACGTAATATCTGGATGACCCCATATTTGATTGTTATTTGGGGAACTCTTATACTTTTCTCTTTCTTTATAAATGTTTTATAAAAAATCTTAAAACACTTCAGCTAAATTGAAGAAATTTTAGCTGTACGAAGAAAACTTCTTGGCCAGTCCTGTATGTATTGTTGAAAAGGGTATAAAAATATTTATTAGTAAATAACCAATATATTATGGTGTCCAAGTCTCCTTATTAAAAAGATTTTTCCTTATTTTTTGAAACGAAAACTTATTTATTTTGGAGATTTTGTTAAAAAATCCTTATTTTTTGCTTGAAAAATGGTCAAAATCTTATTTTTTTATAAGATTTTTAAAGGACCAGTCTACTTTCGGGGAAATATTTTTAAAAGATAGAGGGCAAAAAACTGAGCAACTTTTTCTTTTACGGCACTACTTGAAAATCTCATGGTAAAAAGTTATGAGCGAAACAAGAAATTTTATTCAATATTTAAAGTTACAAGAATACTATCATTGGCGAATATCGACCCCTTGGATTAAAAAAATCGAATTTTCAACAAGTTCTCTATAATGGCTGAAATTTTGTAAAAAATTTTTAAGCTAAAAAAGAGTATAGGGTGGCGCAAAAAACCGCACTTGCAATTTTTCGAATTTTTTCATGGAAGACAACTTTCTGGGGAAAACAATTGTTTGGGTGATGAGTCCTTAAAGTTTGGAAATAGGGGGCACCCCTGTAAAAAATTTAAAAAATCAAAATATCAAGGATCAACATATTTTTCTGATGCGTGCAATTTCCCGAATAAAAATTACCCTAGAAAGTTTTCCATGAAAAAATTGGAAAAATCGCAAAAGTGCGGTTTTTTGCGATAAAAATTGAAAAAAATTAAAACTTAGAAATTCGAAAAAATTGAAAAAATCGAAAAATTGAAAAAAATTGAAAAGATACGAAAAAAATCAAAAAAAAAATTTTCTTCAGGTTCAGTGTTTGACAGCACTTGTCTCAACTTTTTGAACACGTTACTCCACCGTGTTCCATTTCTATTGTGTTTCTAGTTCCGGGATAGTTCGAACTCTCGAAACATCGTCTCTTATGACGTCATTGATGAGTTGTCGTTTGTTATTCCTCTGCATATGTAGAAAAAAACACATGATATTAATCGATTCATTGTGAGTAAACTAGACGGAAAAGATTGTGCAATGTTTTGAAAAGGCCATATGTAAGAAAAAAATGTCGATTACTTGAATCGATTTTTGTTACTAACATTTCATTTCCTTTATTTATTAGTCTAGTAGCCAAGTTTTCTCATGGCGAACGTTCATAATAGAGCCCTCACAGAAGTTTTGAATTTTTTGGAACCAATCGACGCGGATTCATGCAGTTTGGTATGTAAAAAATGGGCTAAAACTATTTGCCAAGGAGAATGGTTTCTTCCGAGAAAAATTATTGATTCTATAGAGTTTGCCAAAAATTATGATGTTATTCTTCAACATGGAGTTCAACACAATTTTAAGTCGATTAATGCTGAAAATCCTCGAGATAGTTGGTTCCTATATCATAAACGGAGATCATTGTCGCTTAGTTATCTCGGTCCAGGATGGGAAAAAAACATAAATATAGAGAGAAAGGCCTTCGATCCAAGTCCGATAATTGAAGAGGAAGAAGCTCATTTGGATTGTGCAACATGTTCATATAAATGCGAATTTATTGTGTCTAATATTTCTACGCAAGCATTTTTGCTAACAAAATATGTTTTTCGAAGAATGAAGATGTATTTTTTGGATGATTTTTTGTTAGAAATATTTAGATCATTGGTAAGATTTATGCGGAGTGTTACAGCACAAGTAGGGATGTTACATGCCAAAATAGAAAAAGTGGCAAACACCATGCCAAAACGTGGCATTTACGTGACATTTTTTGGTTGAAATTTTTGCTCAAAAATTAAATTTTTTCTCAAAATCGAAATTTTTCTCAAAAATCAAATTTTGGTTG
Source organism: Acrobeloides obliquus (assembly GCA_034698545.1). Taxonomy (NCBI): domain Eukaryota; kingdom Metazoa; phylum Nematoda; class Chromadorea; order Rhabditida; family Cephalobidae; genus Acrobeloides; species Acrobeloides obliquus. Next base: position 3,756 of record JAQGBS010004604.1, read on the forward strand.
CAAATTTGAATTTTTTGCTCAAAAAACGAAATTTTGCTCAAAAATCGAATTTTGATTGAAAAATTTAATTTCTGATCAAAAATCGAATTTTGGTTAAAAAATTGAATTTTTTCTCAAAATCGAATTTTGCTCAAAAATTGAATTTTTTTTCTCAAAAATCGAATTTTGGTTGAAAAATCGAAATTTTTGCTCAAATCGAATTTTGCTCAAAAATCAAGTTTTGATCAAAAATCGAAATTTGCTCAAAAATTGAATTTTTTTCTCAAAAATCGAATTTTGGTTGAAAAATCGAAATTTTTGCTCAAATCGAATTTTGCTCAAAAATCAAATTTTTGATCAAAAATCGAAATTTTGCTCAAAAATTGAATTTTTTTCTCAAAAATCAAATTTTTTGCTCAAAATTTATTGAAATTATCGGTCTTAGAAATTTTCACCAGAAAACTGGCTGTCTAGAGGTTTTCTTAAGCAAGGAATCGATTGTGTATTATTTTCAAGGCATGAAAAAATTTATCTGACCCTTATTCTGGAAAGGAGTAGTTGTATTGAAACGAAAATGAACTAAAATTAGAAATGTTCACTTTCCCTGAAAATTTTTCCATGCCTTGAAAATGCGCACAATCGATTCCTCACTTAAGAAAACCCCTAAACAGCCAGTTTTCTGGTTAAAATTTCTAATTTTAGTCATTTTCGCTTCAATACACCCTCTCCTTCCCTGAATCAGGGTCAGAGAAACGTTTTTATGCTTCGGAAATGCAATCGATTCCCCGCATAAAATTATCCCTAGCAAAATTTTTATCCGCTTTTGGACAAAGCAAAAAAAATTAGCTCTGAACGGATCGAACCGACGGGACCAAGTTGCTTAACTTGCCAGATCGGACGGCATCGCTCCTTACTAACTTTTAAGAAATCCGCCCGGATTATGGGTTGAAGTGGGCTTTACACTTTATAATTTTTCATAAATTTATCATTTAGGTAAAATCTTGTGGACAGCGACTTCATATAGAAAAACTTATGTTTATTCCACAACTTCCTTGCAATAATCTCAAAATCTTCAACGAATTAATTCGACCATTTTTTAAAAATTTATCCGAAATTCTATCCAACTTGATTTTCGTCGACGTCATTTATATCGACTTAGCGCCGAAAGAAATTCAATTTTTGATGGAAAATTTTCCGATTGAAGAGTTTAATCAGAAATACGGCACAAATTTGTATATTAGTATAAGAAATAGTGGAATGACTTATGAATTGAATGAAATTGTCGTTAAAAAATTGCTCTCTGGTTATAAGATTTTTAATCGGCTTTCGACAAGTTTGAATCTCCATCGAATGGAATGCGAAAATTTTTGTGAAATTTATTTAAAGGTGAGTGAACATTTTCTCCTAGAATTAAGGCATCTCCTTGAATCAGGAACAATCAGATACTTCCCTAAATCGACAGTGTTATAAGGGCACCCCTAAAATAAGGGCATCCACTAAAATTTTTTTAAATTACTATCATTTAGTGCAAATACAGGGGCTATTCAAGAAATGGGGGGGGGGTAGGTCATTGATCCCCGGCGCCGAAGTCGGCCCGGGAACGATGACCTACCCTCCCCCCACCCCGTGACACATGACCTACCCTCCCGGTAAAATTTTACCGGGGATAACGTGGTTGTGCAACTGTGATCGGGGTAGTCCATGTTAAAAAATCAATTTTCTCAACTTTTTTATTTTTGCTCCAAATTGGCTAATTTTTGTACTCTGGGGTTTTCGAACATGAGGTACCCCGATAGGGGATCATGAAAATTTTTTCGGAACTCGGGGCTTGCCAATCGATTTCTCGTGCCCAAAAATCCCCGAGTATCAAAAATCTGGATCAATTTTTTTTCAAAAAAGAACATTTATTGAAAAAGAAAAACCATTTCGGTGGGGACGGGGATCGAACCAGCGCCTTTGCATAACTAACGCTTCACCAACTGTGCCATGAAGGCAGCGTATTTAATTTCCGACCAAATACTTAAGTTGAAAAGGCAAAAATGAGAAATTGAATTTTTAATTTTTCTGGAGGAGGTACCCCATGATTTTGGTGTCGTTTTTCTTCTCTCACCAAGCTCTTTTCAAAAATCTAAGTCGTAACGGACTGCACTTAAGGTTAAAAAATTCGGTGACACAAGCAGAAGACATTTCTTGTTTAATATTAAAAGATTTCAGATATTTAAAGAAGCTAAGAATCCCGAAAATTTCATCAAATTAATTCAACTCGATGGAACCTTCGTTAAAAATTTTGAAAAACAAATAAAATTTTTCGAGGGTGTCTTAAAAATCAAACCGAAGAATGAGGATGACTCTAGTGATGATGAAGAATTCGATAATGAAAATGAAGAGGAAGATGATGAAAATGAAACTGAAAAATTCTACGTACTAAGACGTCCAGATTTTTGGGTTTTAAAAATCAAATTAGAGATAGAGAAAGTTGAACCGTCGTTTGATTATTTTTATGAAGAAAGAAGTCTACTTCATACCGACCCGATTACGCCAGATGATTGGACATGGTGGGAAAATATGGAAAATATTGAAATAATATCTTGACAACAAGTGAAAAAACGGGATATTAAGCGAAAACGAGGAAAAGATTGGGAGAAGCAATATAATCGCCGCCGTAAGATGCACCGTTGGTTGCAGCATAGAAGCGATGGAATTTTAGAGGTTAGAACGGAACCAGTAGAAAATCAAGGAAATACATTTATTGTCACACGTGGTAAGTTTTATAGAATTTGAATATCACTGACACTTTATTTTTAGCCACATTTGAGATGTATTTTGACGACGAAGGCTATAAAAATTCCCATGAAAATGATCTTGGGCAAAAAGAACTAATTTAACATAGGTTTTTGAATCATCATGCTACGCTAAAAACATCGAAAATCACCGTTTTTCAAGAATAAATTAGCTTGAGCTCAAAAACTCCTGTGCTAACATACCAAACTCAATATACCAAAATTTTCCTGGAAATCTGGGCTACATATTTTGTGACAATCACTTTGGCTGAAAATCCCTGTGTTGCAAATGCGCAAGATTATGATAAAAAAGTTGATAAAATTTTTTGGCGGTGGGATACTTGCGGACGAAACGTTTGAAAAATTCAATTTGTTCAAAAAAATATAATTTTTTCAAAAAAAATTCAAAATTTTCAAAATTCAATTTTTTGAAAATTTAAATTTTTTGAAAAAATTAAATTTTTAAACGTTTCATCCGCAAATGTTCCGTCCGCAAAAGTCCGTCCACAAATGTTCATCCGCAAGTATCCGTCCGCAAATGTCCGTCCGCAAGTATCCCACCGCCAATTTTTTCTATTTTTTTGACCTCTTTCTAAAAATTTATGTGCCTTGTTATCGTCATTACTTACATGAGTCATTTTCTTTCTTAGCATATTTTGGTCTCAGAAAAAAGAAATAGTGCGTAAAAATTTTGTACTGCTTTTGTCTTAAAAGAAATAGTGTTGAGCTACGAAATAACGTTCACTCTCGATTCTATTGATTTTTTTGTCTTTTTCTTTCTATGACCCTGAAAAAGTGTATAAAAGAAATTTGATGTTTTGTAATTTTTTAGTGTAAAATAAAGTAACAGCTTTTTGTCTTACGCTCAGCTCCAGGCATCTCATCAAGTGGTGCATCGGCCGGGAAACGAACCCGGGCCGCCCGCGTGGCAGGCGAGCATTTTACCACTGAACCACCGATGCATCGACTCCCACAACTCGAAATATTGTTGTAACTAAATAAGACGAACAAAATGATGTTAAAATTATACAGTTTGAATATTGTTTTGAGTTATTGAAACGAAAATCCTGATTCATGTTTTCGTTTCAATAACCCAATATTCAAATTGGATAATTTTCGTGTCATTTTGTTTATCTCATTTAACTATAAAAAATTGCTACAATATTCATTTTATGAAAATTTAAAAAATTGATGCACAAATCGATTTTTTCGCAAAAAAGTTTGTGTATTACAACGAAGAGCTTATAACAAATTCAAAATTTTAAACGCAGTTATCTCGAAAACTACAACGATTCAGCACATGCCGTAAAAATGCTTCATTTTTCATGATCTTTCCGAATACAGTAGCGGCACAAAATATGAAAACACTTTTGAAAATAACCCTTTCGTATTTTTGGCCTATCTTTTTGAATTTAAAACCATATAAGGTGGTTTTGGTGTCATTTGATAGCCAAAAATCTTAGCTATCAAAGAACACCAAAACCACATTGTATGATTTTAAATTCAAAACGATAGGTCAAAAATACGAAAGGGTTATTTTCAAAAGTGTTTTCATATTTTGTGCCGCTACTGTATATCATTTTTTCATATGGTTATAAATTACTGGACTGGTCCTTTATTTATATTATTTTAAAATAAGCAAGAAAAAAATAATTTCCACAAAAAAAAGATCAACATCCAAATTCGCATTGCGACTCGTAAAATCCACACGGCTCACCCGGCTTACAAAACAACTTCAGGTAGTTGATCAACCAATATGCTTCAGTAAACATTTCAGGATGAAATTTCACCGCTTCATTACATGCTTCTATTCCTCCTGGATAGAAAACATACGCGAAACCGCCACAAAGTGCGATGTCAAATGTGATCGTTTGATTAAGGAAATGGTCGGGTGAGCAGTTAGGACCAAGTTGGAAATGAGCCGCCGGTAAACCCCATGTGTCGGGATTTGGATTTGGGCTTTCCTGAAATGCTGAGATTAAAATCAAATTATAATCCCACTACCCTAGTGATATCATCCGGAATGTTAGGTTTCACAAAATTCCAAATCTTAATGAAGCTTTTTCCATCCCATTGCATTGCAAACACTCCACCACCAGCTTGGTTAAAAGGTACGTTGAAAGTTCCATCTGGAGCTTTGATACTGCAACCATGTGTCACACTAAAGGACGCATTTTCAGCTAAAAATTTTGTGAAATTATAACAAATAAACGGGGAACGAAGCTCGGCCTTTAGCTCCGTTGAGCGAAACCCAAGAAGGAAGTTCAAGCTTCCGAGCCATGGGCTAAGCCTCAGAGCTAAGGACCAAGCCTCCAAGCCAAGACCCAGCCCTGGCTCGGAGGCTTGGTGATCAGAAATCGAATTTTTGATCAAAATTTGAATTTTTTCAGCGTAGCAAAAAGTCCAAAAACGCGACAAATGCCACGTTTTCGTGGCAATGTAACATCCCTAGAGTCAAGACTCAAGACCTGAGCTAAGGCTCAGGTCTCTTTTTTTGACAACCCTCTGTCTCACTACCTCCTCCAATTTGAGTGGGGAGGGGGATCGACTGTCCCTGAGTGGAGGACCCTTTTTTCACTTATGGGGGGATGGATAGGAGATCATACACATTCATAGAGTTTTTTGATACTTTTATTATAAAGATATTATTTACTCGATGCATTGGCATTTTGATAGCAGTCTAAAAATGGCTTATTTCCTATATCATCCCAACTTCCAGTAAAGAAATTCGAAGTATTTTGTTGCATGACACAATCATCACCGACATGGATTGTAATTACGTTATATGTCCGATTAAAATACCCTTCCAAAATATCAATTTCGCCTTGATTTGGCCATTTCGGCCCGTAAGTCCAAAATGCTGGCCATGTCGCTATTCCGGACGGCATATGATCCAGACTTAGGATGAAAAGCCCCGAGTTATAAAGATATTTGGATTGTATTTGGATACTGGGTCTGATTTCATATGTAATATTGTAAACTTTGGTATGCTCGACCCCCATATATACTTTTCCATTCTGATAACCTATCATTCCTAGCTGTTCGGCTGTTGATCGATTGACGTTATTTGTCTCAGGCGTCAAATGCCAGTTGTCGAAATGAAAAGCGTCAAAGAAATTCGGAGCAGCATAAGTTTGGTTCAATGAATACGTTTCATTCGCATATAAACTCATAATTCCAGTGAACGATCCATTAGAAGTAGCGAGTGGTTGGGTAGCACTTTTTAGCCAACAAGTGCCACCATTAAAACTATCCCAAGTGTAAGAACGGCAGCCTTGCTTTTGTTGGCAAAATTGACAGCAGTCTGAAGATTTTCCTTGGACTCCATTCAGATCATTTCCAAACACTTTAATGTTTGAATAGGTCGTTAAGCATGTGCCTATAATAAAAATTTGGAATTCGGTAGAACTGAACCGGATTGTACAGATAAGGCAAAAACATTAGGGAAAGTCACGTTCATTCCATTTCTTATCAAAAATTTTAGCGTGTTAATGGGCCAGTCCAGTCAGTACAACAATATGAAAAATGGTATATTCAGAAAAATCATAAAAAATGGAGCATTTTTTGTTTTTACGGCATGTTCTGAATCGTTGTAGTTTTTGAGATAATTGCGTTTGAA
>JAQGBS010004605.1:0-10133 GCA_034698545.1 Acrobeloides obliquus
CATGGCATTCCATTTGGCACAATGGTGCAATACCCAGGCGAATTCATGATCACATTCCCTCGAGGCTATCACGCCGGCTTTAACACCGGATACAACTGTGCCGAGTCCACGAATTTCGCATTAGAGCGTTGGATTGATTTTGGTATTTAACTTTTTTTTACTTCTTGTTGGCAATCATAGGTCGGCAAGGGGGGGGGAGCCTCCCTCGACCCACCCACTCATGGACTCAAAATTGAGGGGGCACCACCTCATGGGCTCCGCGAACAGTATGGTCCATAAAAATCGGGTATCAGAAGACTATCTCAAGCTAAAAAAAGGTCGTTTTTTGTGGATGACCACCTCATCGGGGATCTCCTCCCCCCCCCCAGCTTGCCAACCTATGTTGGCAATAGAGCCACCCAAAGTTTGGAGCGACTACACCATAGAGTAGTAGCTCTACCTACGTGAAAATTTTTTCTGGAAATGACCCCTCTAGGGGGTAAAAACATGCGAAGAATCAAAATTTGACATTTTTGAAGCGAAAAAACACTTCCCTGATTCAGAGAAGACCTATGTATTGAAGCGAAAAGTCGCAAAAATACGATTTTTGCCTAAAAACGATCTAAAAATGTGCGGGGAATCCGAATTTGATATTTAGAAAATTCCTCGGATTCAAGAAAAGCTGTATATCGACGCGAAAATTCAAGAAAATAACATATTTTGGTCTAAAAACAACGATTTTTCTTATATTCATTATGTGTTAATAAAAATGAATATAAGAAAAAGCGTTGTTTTTCGACCAAAATATGTTATTTTCTCGAATTTTCGCGTCGATATACAGCTTTTCTTGAATATCAATGTCAAATTTTGGATTCTCCGCACATTTTTAGGTCGTTTTTAGGCAAAAATCGGATTCTTGCGACTTTTCGCTTCAATACCAATACACCTTTCCTGAATCAGGGAAGTGTTTTTTCGCTTCGAAAACGTCGAATTCGGATTTCCCGCATGTTTTTACCCTGCTCAAAACACATAACTTTATGGATCAAAGTTGCCTCTGATAGGCTACTTTTATCTATTTTTCGTGTAAATGATCCTTTTGTATAATTTTGAATCAAAAATAAGTTTAGGCAAAAATTCGTTAGTTTGTATGTGCCGACCTGATCGTGTGGAAATCGACATGACTCCCTTCATGCAGAAATATCGGCCGGACGAATTCAACTCTTGGTATGATTATTGGTACGGAGAAAGAGCCTCGCCTGTAAAAAGTATGCACCATACAATACCGCATTTTTAACATCCTTTTTCAGAAACAGGTCGTAAAGGTAAAAAAGGCTCAGAAATTTCTTATCCCCCTTCAGTCGAGTTACAGCATGTACTTTCATGGAAAAGGAATCTGGAGAAGGCAAAGAAGGAAGTTCGTGATCTCTGGGCACATAGTCCATTGAATCTTTTTGCGGAAAAGCAGTTCAATGAGGCCAGATCGAAAGCTTACCCGCATTGTAGTGTTTGTCAATACTTTGTAGCGAATAGTCACGAAAATGAACATCAAAAAGTGGATCGACTAGAAACGAAGATCCCTACGAGGTAGGAAAGAAGTCGTAATTTTCGCTTCAATACACAGGACTTGTTTTTCTAGCTCACGGCGATATGTCACGCAACAGATGTTTGCAAAAGATCAACTTCCGGATAAGTCTCCAGAAGAGCCGGAAGAAGACCGGCTGCTTTCTTGCTCCAATTGCTATGTTACAGTTCATGAGCATTGTTATTCAGCTTTACCGAGCACGAGCAGTCAAGGTTAATACATGTCAATGAATTCCTATACCGTACCCAGGATTTTTTCATGGGGGAGGGGGGGGGTGGGGTACAAGACTTAAAAAAAGTTATAGTTTTTGAAAAAAAATGTTGAAAAAAGTTGTGATAAATTATAGGTAAAATTAACAATCAGATTTTAACGTAAACTTGGTTCAGTGGTAGTGCTCCCGGATTCGAGTCTAATGGTCTCGGGTTCGAATCCCACCCGAGTCGATTTGATTTTGCTTTAAAAATAAATCTGGACCAGACAATTTTTTTTTGAAAGTTGTTCAGCATAACTAAAAAATAGTATATCCCGGAATTTTGAAGGTGTATTCACGTGTTAAATCAAGCGTTCCCGAGATCGTCCGACAAACAGACACACACACACATTACACGTTTAATGTAGTAGGATGGTGCTCCCATTTTAGATGACCCATACGAGAATTGGCTATGTGCTCGGTGTCAAAATCGTGACGACACTCTCATACGATCCACAACCTGCCATCTATGTGAAATGAGAGGCGGTGCTTTAATCGAAGCTCGAAATGGTGGTGACGCTTGTTTCGTCCACGTGATCTGCGCACTCATGCACCGAAGAACCAAGTTCGTTAGCCCAGATCGACGCTCAGAACCGTTCACGTACCCAACGGTGAAACTTGGGTACGCGGCTTCGTCTCTACTCATTGACTCAAAGTCAGCAGTAAAAACGAATAAAAATATTGTGTTACTGTAGCGGGGTCCAGGAGAACAACTTTTGGAGCTACTACACACTAGGAGAGACCACCCACATGAAATTTTTTGTGGAATTTTCTAGAAATGACGCTTCTAGGGGTAAAAAATGCGGGGGGTCCGAATTTGACAAGAAAAACGCTTCCCTGATTCGGAGAAGACATATGTATTGAAGCGAAAAGTCGTAAAAATGCGATTTCTAGAAAATTTCAGAAAAATTTTTTTTCACGTGGGTGTGACCCCCGAGTTTTTCGATTTTTGAGGGGTTTCAAAACTGCAAAAAAAACTTGAGCTAATTTATAAAAACATAACAGAATTCAACTATTCAACTTGGCAAAATAACCATTTTCCAGACACGCTTTACCAGACACCTACCTCGAATATTCCAAAGGCTCGGGAAATCACAACTCTCGTTTCCAATGCGAGGTCTGTGGTTTCCAAAAAGAAGGCCTGTTGAAATGTGAACTGTGTGATGATGAAGCCAACACATGCTATTTCCATGCGACTTGTGCCTGGCTAGCTGATGTTATGCTCGAGCGGCGTGATTGGCCTGCGGTCGCAGTTGCTGTTTGTAGTGTACATAACATTGGTAAAAGCATTTTGGAGCTACTACACAATAGGGTCATCCACGAGAAAAAATTTTCGAAAATTTTCTGATACTTCTAAGGGTAAAAACATGCGGGGAATCCGAATTTGACATTTACGAAGCGAAAAAATGCTTCACTGATTCAGGGAAGGCCTGTGTATTGAAGCGAAAATTCGCAAAAATGCGATTTCTCGACTTTTCGCTTCAATACACAGGCCTTCCCTGACATTTTTTCACTTCGAAAATGTCAAATTCTGATTCCCCGCATATTTTTAGTCCATTTCCAGAAAAAAATTTTCGAAATATTTTTCACATGGGTGACCCCCCTATAGTAGCTTCAGCATTTTTTCTGTATAAAATTAAAGTTTAGGTACGACCTCGAGTCAAGAAATACCCCAATTTTCTGTTGGTAACAAAGTTTACGTGTTATTGGATGAAGAGTCAAGGGTTGAAAAGGCGACTATTCGCTCGGTGTCCGAAAATTTATTTTGTACGGTCGACTTTTTGGATGGCTCGACGAGCAACGACGTCTACCCGTGCGATATCAAGCGTTGTGAGTGTAGCTTTATGAATTGCAATGGGCAACATATTCCCGGGTCTCTGGTAAGTTATATTGAACGCTTCCCTGATTCAGGGAAGGCGTATTGTGTATTGAAGCGAAAAGTTGCAAAAATTTTTTATAGGTCTACGTGGAGTGGGTCGATAAACAAATCTATCAAGCCTATTACCGCGGCCGAGGACCCAGTGTGAAATTCCTCGTCGCAATCCGACAAAATTTTCGCGGTGAACAAGAAGAAGTCGAAGTGGATAATGACGCAATTTTCCTCCGCAGTGGACCTCTACCCCAACATGTGCGTAAACTTGTATTGAAACGAAAATCGACACCCTTGTGACACATTTGCTAAAAGTCTTTCATTAAAAAATTTATCTCATTTCTACTGCCTCGTTCAAGCCATTTTCTTCCGATTCTTATATAGATGCCAGTGATTTTAGTGATTCCTCATGTCTACATTAAGAGTGGTCCAAAAACTGGAATTTTACGATTTTCCGAAATTCTTCAAGAAATCGACTGCGCGTGTTTTCGAAATGTGAAAATGCTTCATTGACCCTGAGAGTGTGTTGAAGCACTAGTACTTGGTTTAAAAAGACGTTTCTCCATCAATAAGCCTTTATGGTGCAGTGACAAAGCAGCGGCTTAGTGGTCACAAGGTTACGGGTTCGAATCCCGCTTGAAACCAAATTTTTTGCAAAAAGTAATAATCGAAAAATTTTACTTTGTTCAAAATAATTTGGCTCCAAGCGGGATTCGAACCCGCGACCTTGTGACCACTAAGCCGCTGCTTTGTCACTGCACCATAAAGGCTTGTTGATGGAAAAAAGCCTTTTCAAACCAAGTACTAGCGCTTTTTTAGTTGAAAAAATCTATATTTTCCCTGAATCAGGGTCAAGAAAGCATTTCCACTTTTTTGCCTCATCCTGTATTTTGATGTAAATTAAAAAATTTGAAAAATCGCAAAAATTTTTTTTTGGATCACTATTTAAATTAACCTAAATGTTAAAAATTCATACTTCATTAGAAATTCTTTAGATGTGACTCTTTTGATTGAGAAAGCATATATAGTGTGCTTGCATTTTTTAATGGAAATTTATTTGACTCGTCTCCATTGTTACGTCTGTAACTTGGACCCACAATTTTTGAACTCTTTGCTATTAATTTAATTTTCAAATTCCTACCTGCCATGTATTTTTTTAAGAGTCGCTTAGTTTTCAGCCTTATTTTTGAATTTATTTTCATCACTCCAGGGAGAATTTTTATGTTTGATTCATTAGGTCTTCAACAACTTTCATCGGCATAGACTCTAATGAAAGGAAGAGGGTGGAACGACACGAATGAAACGAAATAATAGAACAAAATCAAATTCAGGGTTTTCGTGTCAATATTCAAACAAATTCAAACCTGTTTCCGGACGATTTCCAAACACCGTCTGGAAATGAAATCAAATAAAACGATTTCATTTCCAGACGGCGTCCGGAAACGGATTTAATTTGCCTGAATATTGACACGAAAACCCTGAATTTGGTTTCGTTTCATTCGTGTCGTTTGAAAACGATCGAATAAAACAATACAAATGAAACGAACACAGATAGAACGAATACAAATGAAACGATCAAATAAAACGATACGAATGAAACGATTTCATTTCTGGAAACAAGTTTGAATTTGCCTGACTATTAACACGAAAACCCTGAATTTGGTTTCGTTTCATTCGAGTCTATGCCCTGTTATCATTACATTTTATTTGATAGATATTTTAAAGTACAACAAAAAGTAGATTTTTGAATAAATTTGTTCCCAGCGGATTATTTATAAGTAGAGCTTTTTATGGGAATATTAATAAAAACATATTAGTTATGATACAATGGCCTGGGACCGTTAAACTATAATTAAAGTACCAGTCTAATTATGGGAAGTTGATATCATGTGAAAGAGCATAAAATAAAGAGCATTTTTTGCTTTTACGGCACTACTTGAAAATCTAACGGTAAAAAGTTATGAGCGAAGCAAAAAAAATTTTCAAACAAGTTTGAACATTGAAACGAAAAGCCTGCACCTAAAATGAGTTTTTGAATTTGCTTCAAAGTTTAAACATGTTTAGGCTTAATTAAAAAAGAAAGACAAACTTTTTCTAAAAACCGAGATGAATAAAATTACACCAAAATTATCAAATTTGAACGTTATTTTGTGTTATTGAAACGAAAACTCTGTTTCATGTTTTCTTTTCAATAACCCAAAACAATTTTCAAATTGGATAATTTTGGTGTCGATTTGGAGAAAAAACGCAGTCTTTCTTTTTTAATTAAACCTAAACATTTTAAAAATTTTAAGCAAATTCAAAAATTAACTTTAGGTTTTCGTTTCAATGTTCAAACTCGTTTGAAATTTTTTTTGTTTCGCTCATAACTTTTACGATTAGATTTTCAAGTAGTGCCGAAAAAGCAAAAAATTCTCCAAATTGTGTGCTCTTTCACATGAGATCAACCCCAAAGTAGTTGATGAAGGGTTATTGAAACGAAAACCATGAATCAGGGTAACCATAAAACGTAACCGTCTAGTCGTAAAAAGTTATGATTGAAACAAAATTGCGAAAAAAATTTTCAAATTTGCCTGTACTCAGGCATCAGATTGTTTATTGAAACGACTTAATAAAACATAAAATTCAAAATCCTTGAAAGAATAAATACAGCATTTTTTATATCTCGCCGAGACGAATAAAATGACACAAAAATGATTGAATTTGATCAATGTTTTGTGTTATTGAAACGAAAACCATGAATCAGGGATTTCGTTTCAATAACCCAGAACATTTTTCAAATTCGATAATTTTGATGCCATTTTATTCGTCTCGCCGAGTTATACAAAAAATGGTTTATTTATTTTTGTCTAAATGTTCAAGGATGTTAAATCTTATAATGATTTATTAAGTCGTTTCAATAAACAATAAGATTGATGAATCAGGGTTTTCGTTTCAATGTTCAAACTCGTTTGAAAATTTTTTTGTTTCGCTCATAACTTTTTACGATTAGATTTTCAAGTAGTGCCATAAAAGCAAAAAAATGCTCCAAATTTTGTGCTCTATCACATGGTCTATCAACTCCCCAAAAATTGACTGGTCCTTTAAAAGCTCTAGAAACCCATAAAACTTGACATCCCCCATTTTCAGTGCGACTAAATTGTCCAACATAACCATAGAAATTCTCATCCCATTCCATGGCACATAGTTGGGTTAAATGTATGCAAATGATTGTTTCGAAGAGGGCATGTCATCCATTCGATGTGAATTCTCATAAACGGCTGTAACAAATACACCAGGCTATTTTTTTCCATGTATCATTTGATGCTGAGATTTTGTGATCACATGCTTGTATGCTTAGCTGCTTTACAACAAGAAATGTGATCTATTTGATGAAAAGTTCTCATAGCAATGTCGGAGAATGTTCCCATATGATCGTTGAACTATTTTGAGAAATTTCAAAATTATATTTCTAGAAAGTGGAATTTCTATTTTCGTCAGACGGTTTCTCTTGAGAAGTCCAGTTTTAGAATGAGAATTGGCGATTAGCGGCTTTTCTTGAATTTTAAACGTGAACTCTTTAGAAGGAAGAAGAAGAAAAGGTTTGGCACCCACCCATTATTCCATTTCTTTGTCCACGTTTTAAACCATGAGTGCCGACACAACGGCACACACGTTCTTCGCATATTTGTTGCATTATGGCCAATTTAAATGTGGCCGTACCAATTTTTAAGGCCAATTTGCTTATGTGTTATATAGAATGAAAGGAACGGACATTAAATTTGAATCATAATTTGTGATTTTTTATGAATTTTTCTATTTTTGAAGGATTTTTTATTTTTGAGGAGTTTTTCTATTTTTGACGAATTTTTCGATTGTTGACGAATTTTTCAATTGACGAATTTTGCAATTTTGACGAATTTTTTTGATTTTTGACGAATTTTCAATTTTTTATGAATTTTTCAATTTTTGACGACTTTTTCAATTGACAAATTTTGCAATTTTTGACGAATTTTTCAATTTTTTATGAATTTTTCTTTTTTTAACTAATTTTTCAATTTTTGACGAATTTTTTTAATTTGTCTACGTTTTTGAACTATGAGTTTTGTTGCATTATGGCCAATTTAAATTCTCCCTTACCAATTTTTGAGGCCAATTTGCTTACGTCTTGTATAACGTTTTATGAAAAGGAACAGCCGTTGAAATTGAAACATAAAGAGATATATCGAGGGCTAAGAGTGACGTTTGTCATCCATTGACATGGTGTCCCAAAAAAAGTGGAATTTTCGTGATTTTTCATGAACTTTGATCCGAAATTTTTTTTCTAAAAAATGACCCGTATAGGAGTAATTTGATGCGGGGAATCGAATGCGCGCACTCTTTAAGCGTGAAAATGCTTCCTTGACCTTGATTCAGGGTAGCATATTGATACGAAAATGAAAAAAATCGGGTTTTGCCGGATATCCGACTACTTGGGTTTATTTATTCGACAATTTTTGACGAATTTTTCAATTTTTGACAAAGTGTGAAAACGCTTCTTTGATCCTGATTCAGGGAACAATGATGACTACTCTAACTCTAAAACCATTTGAACCAGGAATCCGCGAGGACGCATTTTTCTTATATATTTTTAATTAGGCAAAAGTTTTCGGACCCGACCGGGACTCGAACCCGGACCAGGGGCCTGTTTAAATTGTTGACTAGAGAAATTTCGGCACTATAACTTTCGCCACGTTTCATGTTCGCCACAGCAACTTTCGCCACGTTGCCATTTTACTATAACTTTCGCCACGTAACTTTCGCAACAGCAACTTTCGCCACAACCACACGTGTACAAACCCCCCCCCCCGAATTTCGGGGGGGGGGGGTCGCCCGCAACCCGCAGGCCAAAGTGGGTTTTAGTCTAAATTTTCGGGGGGTGTTTGTACACGTGTGGCCACAACCACGTTCGTGTCATTATATACATATTTATTGCAAATCAGTTATGTGGCGAAAGTTGTTGTGACGAAAGTTACGTGGCGAAAGTTGTTGTGGTGAAAGTTATAGTGCCGAAACTTCGACGGCTGACTAGTGTAACTTTTTTCAAGATAACTTACTGACTAGTTTGGTTTTTTATGAAGATAAAGTATAGATCTTTAAAAAATCAAACTAGTCAGTAAGTTATCTTGAAAAAAGCTACACTAGTCAGCCGTCGAAATTTCTCTAGTCAACAATTTAAACAGGTCCCAGGCTCCTGGCTACCGTCCAAGTGGTGAATACTTGACGGTGTATTTTCCACTACTCACACTGTGATTAACACCCTGTGTCTCGGTAGCACAATGGTGGTGCACTTGGACGGTAGCCCGGGAGCAGGTCCCGAAAACTTTTGCCTAATTTCAAATTTCTTCTATTTCCACGTTCTCGGCGCGGTTAATCCGAGCTTCAAAATTTTCAAAAAATGAGAGCTATTTTTATCCCATTTTTCGTATATATTTTGTTGTTTGGCAATTGTCTGCCATTTATTGACGCTCATGCGCAATTTAGCTAGTTAATCGAGTAGCACTTCAAATATATTCAAAGTGGATTCATGGAAAAGTGGTAATAAGACACCTTAAAGGTCAAGTAGACTTTCAAAAATGCTTGAGTGGATTATTTCATTTTAATACTTTTTAGTTGATTTTCTAAATTGGTTGAAAAATTTAAAACACAAAAAAAACTTTTTGCTTTATATAATACAACAGTTCAACAATCAATGAAATATGATATCCGCTTTTTATTGACACGCTATCATCATTCCATTGTTGCTAAAAGAACCCTCTTTCTATAAATGGGCATAAATGACACTTTTGAATTGGGAGAAAGTCTCGACAAATAAATTTCCTAGAATTTTAATTTCTTCTTTCAAATTTTCGTCATTTTTTCAGCGGACATTTTTTGCAAGAAAAAGTGTGTAAAACACAACTTTGGAAGTCTATCCCGGAACTGCATGACACTTATTTTTCGACGTAATTAAACAGGAAGAGCATGTGATCGAAATAATTTTATTGAAAAAGTTATCTTTGGCATGTTTCGGGTAACAAAAATTCTTCAAGAGTATACTTAACTTTTGATTAGCATTCATTGAATATTTTATGTAGGTGTTGGCATTTGTTCAATTACTAGTTTCTTCATTGAAGAGATTGCAAAAAAAGTTAATTGGTACGTGTTAATTGGTATGGATTTTCGCTTCAATACACACTTTTATTTCCCTGAATCAGGGTCAAGGAAGCATTTTCACGCTTCGGGAATGCGCGCAATCGATTCGCCGCATGATTGAATTTTTCAATTTTTGACGAATTTTTAATGAATTTTTCAACGAAAATTACTTTTTTTCGGATATTACTCCATTTGTATTGTACACAAAAATCCCAGCCCGGCGTGAGAATTGCCAAACAAAAACACATAAAAGAAAATTGGGATGTCTGGAAAGAAAAAAGTTTCAAATTTCGGCAGAT
>JAQGBS010004606.1:0-10133 GCA_034698545.1 Acrobeloides obliquus
AACGATTCCACTATATTCGGTAACATAGTCATGGACAATGTCACTTTCGGGCATGATTATAAAATCATCGACGATGATCTTGTCTTCGGTGACACAGCTGACACGCCCCACCGAGCGATGAGTTCGGCACTAAAATCAGGTGTAAAAAAAGTAGGAAAAAGTCTAAACTGACTTCACTGATGTGAATGAATTCTGCATCTAATCCGATGATGTCACCAGGTTTTGGGAGCTCTTCTAGTGGGACGTTTGGTTTTGGAGCGCTTTTCGAATGGGATGCAAGATTTTTACAAGCATCGAAGACTTCCTTGGGAATCGACATTCTGTGCGTTTCATCTACAAAATGTTTTCATAAAAAATGCACTTTTAAATTCGGAACAACTCATGGGTAGAGACTTTCCACATCTAAATCTTCAAGGATTTTAGATTATTTTCTTCTCAATATACAGGTTTTTATAAACTCAGGGATTTGATTACGGTATTCATGTTTTCGTTGTAATACACAAACTTCATACGCGATTATCTCGAAGCCGTTAGAGATTGCGAGCATACCGTAAAAACGAGAAATGCTCAAAATTTGATGAACTTTCAGATTATATATGTTACGGGAACATCTGATCAGTTCAGATTTGCCCGTGAAAAAGGCTTAGCCATAGGCACGGAAAAAAGATTCCGTGGCGATGGTCAAGTGGGCCAAGACACCGCCCATCCGACCTGACAATTTAAGCAATGTTGGGCCCACAGGTTCAATCCCACCAGGGCAAAAAAATTTTGCTCCATTGCTTGTAAAAGAAGTTTTTTTGAAAATCAAAATTTTTCTCTAATGGGATCGAACCTGCGGACCCAACGTTGCTTAACTTGCCAGATCGGACAGGCGGCGCCTTGGACCACTTGACCATCGCCCCGGACTTTTTCCCATTGGTAGTGGAAACGGACTTTATCGCACCCATTGTATAAGAGACCTTACCATTTGATTTAAAAATCTCGTGTAATGGGTTGACATAAAATAAAAGACATGGCCATTTCCAATTGAGATCCGTGAAAAGTGCCTCGTTTTCATTCACCGGTGTGACGATGTGGTCGTTGAACACCACCCAATTTTTGAACGGCTCTTTGGGATTCGAGTCTTTCACAATGGTCACGAAATGGCTAAAGTTATTCTCGCCTTCACATATCGCCATAACACAAGCGCATAACATGTAGTTGATCGTACCCGGTCCGGAAGACTAAAAAACAATGCTTGCAAAACCCAAACAACCCTTCAAATCCAACCTCGGAAAAATTCCATCGCCCATTCTCTTCTTTGACCGAAATTCTCGATGGCAAATAGTGCCCCCACTTTCCAAAAGAATGTCCAAACGGAGTCTTTTGCGAATTTTCCGCTTTATGTCTATCAATGGCGCCAGTGGATCGGTGCTCACTTGAAAAAGGAAGTTTATGGCATAATAATTAGTCTCAAAGCTTACGAGCCGATTATAAGCGGATTGGCTTCCGGTGACACACGGCCATTCTTCTTCGCCGCCACTGGTCGCTTGTTTGTCACAACAAAACGGGCGTCAAATTCGTTGAGTGAGCCATCGGGTCGAGTATCATAAATCTGAATTTTTAATTGTTTTTTATGTGTGTACAGAGTGGGCGGAAATTATCCGACCTCCTATTGTCGGATATTTTAGGCCTAGGCTTAGGTCTAGGCTTAAGATAGACTTAGGCCTAGGCTTAGACCTAAGCCTAGGTCTAGACTTAGGCCTAAGCCTAGGCTTAGGCTTAGACCTAGGTCTAGGCTTAGGCCTAAGCATAGGTCTAGGCTTAGGTCTAAGCATAGGTAAGCCTAGGCCTAGGCTTAGGCCTAAGCCTAGATATATCGGTTAACCTATATTGGGAACTCATAATCGGTTAACCGATCATGAGTCAAGATTGTTGTCTCAAACTCGGTTAGTCAATCTTGGGAACTCATAATCGGTTAACCGTCTCTGAATCAGTTAAATCTCAATATCGGTTGCAACATATACATCGAGATCTTGGTGTCTTTTTAAAGCCCACGTTCATAGCTTTAAAATGACACGAAAATCTCAGCATATAGTTGTTCCTATCAAAAGTTATGGCGAAAAAAGTAACTAGATATATCTTACTATAAGGAGTCGGATAATTTCCGCACACCCTGTAAAACTTACCTTATTTTGTGTTAGCCAAAATTCTCGTGCGCGGAGTGATGTGATGTTGACGTCGACTGCGAGAACAGGTGGAAGTTGGGCGTATTCTCGGCGAGATTCGGCATACGCCATTCGTAAACAGCGCTTGCACTTTTCCATTTGTTTATTGTAATAGTTATAGTTTTCTTCCAAGACTTGCGTAAATGGGACTCCAACATTATCTTGAATTTCTAAAAGAGAGTGAAAATATTTTTTGTATATATTTTGTTCAAAAATCGAAATATTTGCTCAAAATCGAATTGTTTAAAAACCATGCTTTTTCTTATATCCAAAATGAATATAAAAAGCGTTATTTCTAGACCAAAATATGTTATTTTCGTGTCGATGTACAGCTTTTCTTGAATCCGAGGAATTTTATACATGTCAAAGTCGAATTTCCCGCACATTTTTACCCCAAAAGGGGGTCATTTTTAGGCAAAAAATCGCATTTTTGCGACTTTTCGCTTCAATACACAGGCCTTCCCTGAATCAGAAAAGCGTTTTTTCACTTTGAAAATTTCCTTATTAACGAATTTTCATTATTTCCTCTATGTCTCCCATATGTTTTATATGACTAGTAGGAAACAAGTTGACCCTGAACAAATATTAGCAGCTAACATCTTTTTTATATCCATTTTTTAATGTCTATTCAAGTTTTATATTAGGAAGTGAATTTGTTTGCTTCTTGCTCAAATTACGCATTTCACGCATTGTTCTCATAAGTTATTGCCACAAATTGAGCAATTCAACAAGTCCACTTCAACAACACCTTAGTAAAAATTGACGTCGAATCGCTGTTGGAGTTGTTGAAATATCAACCTAACTTTTATGTTTTTGTTAATCCCTCACTAGAAGGTACTTAAAAATAATTTAGGCTTTAAGTTTTTAGCAACACTTTTTATCCTACTGCCACCCACTGTGCGAATTGTCGGGATATCGTCGCTCTTAAAGGACCAGTTCACTTTTGAATCGAATTTTTGTTGAAAAGTGGAAAATAAAGTTCACGTTGGGGCAACCACTTTTTGTTTTGGAAGTAAATTCCAATTCGACAACTCTAGGAAAATATTTGACATACAAAATTGCATAAAAATTTTAAACGTGTTTGTGTCTTGAAGCGAATGGATTGATGCCGTTTGAATTCCTGTTTCAAATCTGTTTCTTGAAGCGAATTATTTTAAAAATCCATTTTTACAAAGATCTTAAAATTGTCGTTAAATGAATTAAAATTGACATGAATTGTAGCAATTGTTTATACCTCTATGAGACGAATAAAATGACACCAAAAATATCCAATTTGAAATTTGATTTGAGTTATTGAAACGAAAACCTGTTTCATATTTTCGTTTCAATAATTCAAATCAAATTTCAAATTGAATATTGTTTATGCCATTTTATTCGTCTCATAGAGATAGAAACAATTGCTACAATGTTCATTTTATGACAATTTTAAGATCTTTGTAAAAATAGAGGTAGGGAAGAGGGCCAGCCAAAATCTAACGATTTAATTACGAGGGGATCAAAAATCCGAAAAAAGTAAACGTAATTTAAGGACAGCCCCAAACCAATTTCTATGGCGAATCAAAAACGGCATTCTCGAGAGGGCCTCTCTTGATCTCGGCATTGTTTAAATAGTCCTCATGTGTTGTGATTGAATTGAACACTTTGCTAAATAAATACTGAAGCCAATGAGGGCCCTGTTTTCTAACACATTTTTCTTATAAAATCTTAAGATGAAGTGGTTCAAAGTCCAAAGAAATTTTTTTAGCAAAAAAGTGTACTTGAATAGTCCAGTATGACAGTTAAAAGCTCATCTTGAATAATTTCTTTAGAGCCACAAGAAGAGCATCGTGAGGTTGTAGTGTAACTGGCGCCGAGTATTTTTGAAAAAAGTGTAGGGGAAGTGTCGGGTTCTTGTAAATAGCGTCTAGGTAGTTCCTAGATTGTCAGTTTTTTATAGGATGTTTTTTGTCGGGCCTACCTTTTTAATTTGCTTGAAGATAAACCTTAAATAAGCTTGAAGTTCTTTTACAAAGTAGCCATAACTCTTGCCCTCCTTTATCATGCTAATCGCCGAGATTTCAGCGTACATTTTTAGTGATCTTATCAAATTCGAATTCTGAAACTTTTTTTGTACGGCACTCTTAGGCGGGATTTATACTTCTGTCGCGAAGCGCGAGATATCGCACGACACGCAGAGCAATTACGTTAAAAGGGCGAACAATTTTTCCTATGTCGTTTATAGTTGCGTCGTGCGACAGCCTGCGACGTCGCAAGTGCTGACTACACGATGTCGCGCGACGCGACACAAGGCCGAGTGGTAAAAAATTGGCCCCGAACGGTTACTGTCTTTTCAAATCAAGTACTAGTGACACGTCGCGCGACACAAAAATGCACTGCCGCATCGCGACGGAAGTATAAATCCCGCTTTAGGTCTACAAATCTCTTACAGCAACAGGTGACTCGACTTGTTGATCGCATAACATCCTGTATAGAAAGCCAATTTGACAGCAGGTACAGTGCTCATCCTCGCATAAATGGTTCAAAAACATATTTCGTATAGGCTTGAGAAAATACATAGCCTAAAGTTTTTTTCTTACTTCAATTGCTACTACTAAGGATTAGCGACCGCAAGGGTACTATTTCAGGAAAATTTTTTTCTAAAATCAAACTTTGAAGCTACTACACAACATGGTACCAAAAATTTTTTCTGGAAATGACTCTCTAGGGGTAAAGACATGCGGAGAATCCGAATTTGACAGTTTAGAAGCGAAAAACATTTCCCTGATTCAGGGAGGGCCTGTGTATTTAAGCGAAAAGTCGAAAAATCGCATTTTTGCGGCTTTTCACTTCAATACACCGGCCTTCCCTGAATCAAGGAAGCATTTGTTCGCTTCGTAAATGTCAAATTCGGATTCCCCCGCATGTTTTTACCCCTAGAGGTGTCATTTTCAGAAAAAATTTTTCATGTGTGTGGCCCCCTTACTGTGTAGTAGCTGTCAAACTTGTTAGAATTGTTTGCGATAAATCGATTGCGCGCATCGACAAAACATGAAAACGAGTATTTTTCGTGAAAATGAGCATTTTTAAACCTGAACAAAATATCAAGTATATGATTCTTTTTTAAATGTGCTCCTAAAGAGGAGGGCCGTTGGGATATCATGGGTTACATGGATAGTAGACGGCGACTTGATTCCAAAAATTGTAGAAAACTTCATCCAAAACGTTCGCGCCAATTAAATTCAGAGATGTGAAGATCATGTTGCTTGTCGTTGATTACGTTTTCGTCGAACGAAAAATTCGCATCCCTGCGTGGTCGTGTTTGGCAGAAAAAATTCGCATCTCTGCGTGGTCGTGTTTTGCGAAAAAAATTCGCATCCCTGTGGGTCGTGTTTAGCGGGAAAATTTTTCATCTCTGCGTGGTCGTGTTTTGCGAAAAAAATTTGCACCCCTGTGGGTCGTGTTTAGCGGGAAAATTTTTCATCTCTGCGTGGTCGTGTTTGGCGGGAAAAATTCGCATCCCTGCGTGGTCGTGTTTAGCGGAAAATTTTTCATCTCTGCGTGGTCGTGTTTGGCGGGAAAAATTCGCATCCCTGTGAGTCGTGTTTAGCGGGAAAAATTTGCATCCCTGCATGGTCGTGTTTGGCGGGAAAAATTCCCATCCCTGCGTGGTCGTGTTTGGCACTTTCATGTTTTGTCAATATGCGCAATCGATTTATCGCTAAAAATAGCCTAGGTGGTTGTGTTATTTGATTTTAGAAAAAATCTTTTCCCTGATGTTTGTGGTCGCTAATCCTTAGTAATGCCATTCAATTTTTTGCGACACTCTTTTATAATAATAAATCTTAATAAGAGACAAAGTTTAATCATGATAAGTTCTCTACCCCTAGGGGAATTTCGTTCTTTTGCTCAAGCAAACAAAGCTCGAAAATAAATTGGACTCTGAACTCCACAATTGGAAAAATTTTTTATGGATTCTTCATTGTTGTGATCTAAAATTAAACCTACGTGAAGGGGAGTGTTGACATAGGCAAAAGTAGGATTTTCAATGATCGAAGTATATTGTGAAAGATTCCACTTTGCATAGTTAGTCTCATCCGTAGAATTGTGGCGCAGTCGTTGTTGGATGGTCCTTTTATAAAGCTGTGGGAAGATTGTGGGAACATCTGGGTGTTTCGATGGAAATGGCCGGCCTCGTTGTTCAGACATGGTAGTGTAGCCATCTGAAAATTTTTTTAAACCGCCTGTAAAAGTATACTCGAAAATCGCTCTGCACTTCCAACTGAATCAGGGAAAGTGTATTTAGCGAAAGGTTAAAGGGGAAATGATAGGGGTAAAATCATGCAAGAAATCAATTGCGCGCATCGCCGAAGCGTGAAAATGCTTCCCTGATTCAGGGAAAAATTGGGTTTTTGGAAATAAATTTTGCTTCGGCGATGCGCGCAATCGATTTCTCGCATGATTTTACCCCTAAAAATGATCTTTTTACAAAAATTGTTTTCTTGGATTAGGCCATAAATGTTGGGCACTATAACTTTCGCCAAGAATCTCGCCACGATAACTTTCGCCACGTAACTTTCGTGTCAATAAACATTTAATTTCAGACTAATTGAATTACCTGATTTACAATAAATATGTATATTGGCACGAATGTGGCGGAAGTTATAGTTTTTTGGCAACGTGGCGAACATGAAACGTTGTGAAATTTATAGTGCCTAAATGTCATCCCCTTTAAATTTCGCCCCATACATTTTAATTAAATTTCCACTATACACACAGCTTAATTCATTTTCAAGAAGCCAATTTCCGTGTGTACTTTTTGCTATTGTTCGTATTTTTGAATATAAGTTAGACATTATAAAATTCAAAAAATAAGACGTTTTAGTGGCTGATTTTGTGTCAACGGGGAGTTTTTGGTCATGGGAACACGATGCCGGTGTTAGGCGCCATTTATACTTCCGTCGCGTGACGCGAGTTGGCGTTTATAGTCTTTCGCGCGATAGTACTTGGTTTGAAAAGACGTTTCTCCATCAACAAGCCTCGGTGGTGCAGTGGTAAAGCAGCGGCTTAGTGGCCACAAGGTCGCGGGTTCGATTTCCGCTTAGAACCAAATTTTTTGCCGCTCGGCCTTGTGTTGTGTCGCGCGAGCGACGGAAGTATAAATCCTGCCTTAGCATTCAAATTAGAATTGTACATGGGGGGGGGGGCAAAAAAAGTGGCTTTTTGGAACCCGGTTTGGGTCACAATAGAAATTTTTTCACAAGTGATGTTCTATAAAGTTGTCCGTCGTGATCTCAGAAACAATTTTGTAGAACATCACTTTTTGTGAAAAAATTTCTGTTATAAAGAAAATTCATACGATCTGGGTCCCCCCCCCAAATTTCGCAAAAAGCCACTTTTTTGCCCACCCTGTACATTAAAACCAGCGGTGTGAAGAAACAAGACCGTCTCGTGTTTTATAGGAGTGCATGAAACACCTGAAATTTATGTGCTTACACAGCTTGATTCATTTTCAAGCAAGACAATTTCCATGTGTACTTTTTTCTATTGTTTGTATTTTTGAATATAAGTTGCTGTAAAGAATTTTTTGGGTCATCTTTGAAATTCTGTGGTTCGATGATTTACTGATTTGTAGAAGAATGCAGCAAATCAGCGACCGCTAGGACATCGTTGATTTACTATTTCTCCGTTTTTGAAAATAGTCACAATGACTCCACTAATTAAACTTGTAAGGGACTCCACTAATTCGTCTCGACGATTTCGAGACAAGCACTAATTGCATAGATGGCGTCGAGACGGTTTTTATCAGGGTCAACGAATTGTCGAATGTGGTCTTTAGCAAATTTATAGCCCACAATAAGATGCATACAAATGTCAAATACGACATTCGAACAATTCGTTTACCCTGAAAAGATATCGCAATTTAAACAAGCGTCGAGGCGCGTCGAGAGACACATCGAGATGTGTTGAGAAACAAGTCAAGATGCGTCGAGAGACGCATCAAGATGTGTCGAGAGACACGTCGAGAGACAAGCCGAGACGCGTCGAGACAAGCACTAATTACAATTAGTGCTCTCCAACTTGCTATTAGTGCTTCCAAAATTTCGAGACGCAATTAGTGGAGATCCTGACCGTTTTGATTGAAAATTTAGTCAATTACAAATCGGATAAATAGTGTTTTTAGCTAAAGATTTTGTCAACGGGTGTTTCATTTGTCACAAAACGGATTAGCAATTTAAAAATTGTTTTTCTCTCAACCAAATATGCAAATTCCAAATTTATGGGAGTTGTAAACTTATTTTGAATGTATTATCAAAATGTTGACTACATGTTTTGACAAACTTTATTGAAGTGTAATATAATCCGTAATGGAGTTAACCTATATGCTTTTTGAACATGCTTTTCTTGGAATTTTTTCTTGAAAGATTACTTTTCGACAAATTTGTTTACATGGTTCAAAGTTGATTTTCGGGATATGAACGTGATCTTTTACAGGGTGAGCCAAAAAAGGTACTATTACTTTTTCCCTTTTTCCCCTTACTTTTTTCTTTTACTTTTTTCCTCTTTCGTTTCAATACACAAATTCCTTGCAATCAGGCATCGCTATTTACCGACATTTATTGAAACGAAAGAGGAAAAAAGTAAGAGGGAAAAGGTAAGGGGAAAAAAGTAAGGGGAATAAACTCAATCGAGAAAAAAGTAAATTCAACAAAAATCGATATTCGTAAAAATCGAAAATTTGTCAAAAATTGAAAGATTCGACAAAACTTTTTAAAAAAAACTATACTTTTGCGTTTTTTGATGAAAAAAATCATACTTTGCGTTTTTTAGTAAAAAATTTTCTTTCCCAAATCACCTATAAGAGGTATTTTCATGCGTTTTTTGAAAATTTTTTGCAAAAATGCAAAAGTACGGTTTTTTTGCTCGCTCTATAGTGAAAATGTTTCATCATTGTGAAATCGATATTGTTTGCCGGCTTTGTTTAATCAAATCTGTTGTCTTAAGAAGAATTAAAACACATTAATCGTGTATCGTAAGCCCCATTGAAGGAGAGCTTTCGTCTTTTGTTTTAGAGCGACCAATTTGGCATCACTCGAAAATGAATGCCTCGAGCGAAGATTTGGCGCTTGGCAAACAATCAATTTAAAGTTTTATTTTAGTTGGATGAGCTACTTATTAATATTTCAAAACTATTCGTTTTCCCGATTACGCTTCATTTCCCAATTCATGGATATTCTCTTTTTATAATGATGCCAAATGGATGTTTAGCACTTTACTTTGTTAACACTTATAAGCCGATTCCTGCGTCACCTATATTCTGAAAATTTATGACAAAATTTTAATATGTTTTAATATGTTTCTAGGATCCAAGAAAAATCAGAGTATGCCTCAAAGATTGGAGTATAACTTTTTATTGAAGCGAAAACTTGCTATAGGTGTCAGGATAAAAATTGTAGAGCAGATCACCACCATTCCTATGAGTGGTTAACTGTGTGTCAAAACAATTCCTACGAGGATATATAGCAATTGCAAAAAAACCTAAAATTTTGTAGAGGAACCATCAAATTTGGGCCTTGAAAACGTATTAAAACATTTAAAAAAATTTTTTACGCTAAAATTTACTATTTTGTCATAAATTTTTTTAGAATATTGGTGACGATGACATCGGTTTGTAGAAGTGTTCAAGTTTTTGGTGAAATTTTGGAGCATTTTTTAGGAGTTGTGTATTACTAAAAGATCAGTCCGGTCAGTCCCTTTTCCGATCGGACTGATCTTTTTTCCGACCGGACTGAAAGATCAGTAAGTTACAATCATATAAAAGAATGATATATTCGGAAAGATCATGAAAAATAGAACATTTTTTGTTTTTACAGCATGTTTTGAATCGTTGTAGTTTTCGAGATAATTGCGTTTAAAATTTTGAATTTGTTACAAGCTCTTCGTTGTAAT
>JAQGBS010004607.1:0-10132 GCA_034698545.1 Acrobeloides obliquus
TGAAGAAAATCGACTTTGAAAACTTCAAAGTAATTTTTGACAATGTTAGGATCAACGGATTTTGAAAATTTTTATCAGCACTTATTCGATCATTGTT
This sequence comes from Acrobeloides obliquus, assembly GCA_034698545.1. NCBI lineage: Eukaryota > Metazoa > Nematoda > Chromadorea > Rhabditida > Cephalobidae > Acrobeloides > Acrobeloides obliquus. The sequence continues at coordinate 98 of JAQGBS010004607.1, forward strand.
CAGCTACAATTTAAAAAAGACCACATAGAAATTCGTTAGAGGGAGTGCGAGAACAACTAAAAACATTGATGTTGCAGACCAAAATGAACGCTCTGTATGTCCTTGTCTTGCATACACCTGATAAATTCTTACTTTTAATTTTGCCTGTGTTTCTTGAACTGTTTGTAAAATTGGATGTTTAATGCATAGAATAGCCGTAAAACCATAATCTATTCCTGTTAGAAAATGTGTTGCATTAGATGCTTTTTGTAGGTTCACGGTTTGTACCACCACTTTGGAGTCTTGATCAATTTGAATGGACTAAAATCTTTTGTTTATATACAGACTTTCATGTGTGTTCAAAAAGTTCGATCTAGCAAAAATAACTTTTTAAAAACAAGCGTTACAACTGTAGAAACATATTTTGTTTCAGATAAAAATCCTTTATGTTTTAGGCGCACACAGAATCTTGTTGACGATTTTTACATTTTTGGGTTCTCGGCTATTGAATCAGGGATGTCGGCCAGAAGTTCTAGTTTATTTTTATATGCGGCTCGATATCTGCATCTTCAGGTATTGAAGAAAAATTTATTTCATAAAGAAAATCCTTTAAAATTTAAAATCCATGGATAAACCTGTATGAATATGGGTACAGATGGCATTAAATTTGATGATAAGAATTTTATAAGAATTTACCTTGACAATAACTGAATAGACTAACGCCATCATTACTTCTCCATTTAGTTGATAAAACGTGAAATATTCAGCATAATCTGGGCTCTTGGTCAATCCACAAATAATGCTCACCTATATAATAAGAGTGTTCCAAAATACTGAATTTTTGCGCGACTTTTTTCAACGTTTTTTATATAGGGCATTTCCGGACAAGATCTGAATTTGAATTCTGAATCCAGAATCTGGATTCTGAATCTAGATTCTAATTTCGGATTCTAGATTCGGATTCTGAATTAGGATTCTGAATCCAGAATCCGGATTCAGAATCTTAATTCAGAATCTAAAATCCTTATTCAGAATTCGGATCCAGATTCTAAATTTAGAATCGGGATCCGGATTCAGAATCTGAATTCAGAATTTAGATTTTGAATCAGAATCCGGATTCCCAATCCGAATTTAGAATCAGAATCCTGATTTAGAATCAAAATTTAGAATCTAAATTCAGAATCCAGATTCAGAATCTGGATTCAGAATTCGAATTCAGGATCTTGTCCGGGAATGCTCCATATAGTCTTTTTGAGAATCTGAAATTTGAGAATGTGAAAGTAAGCCGAAACAACATACACCTCTTCACTGAATCAGGATAGGGAACATTTTCAAGGTACGGAAATACGCGAAGTCGATTTCTCGCATATGAAACCTCATATAGTATTTTTGGTGAAAATTTTAAAAAATTGAAAAAATCACAAAAATTCTGTTTTTTGGAATATCCTATAAAATTTAAAAATCTTTTAGACATAACATACTTTTAATTCATCTTCGATCGTAAAGGCTTCAAAAAATTTTTTGTGATTAGGTTCTTCTGCAATGTAACTTAAAGTTTTGATGGATTGACTCCCTTTTGTCACATAACTTTTAAGAATACTGATTTGATTGAATTTTTCTTCATAAACATCAAATATAGAGCCAATAGGAACATCATTTTCTGGCTCCAACACTCTTCTTGTTATTGTATTTTTCCATACATCTTTTGAAAGGCTAAATATTTGCTTAAATTTTTTAAAACTTGAAATTTTAGGTACTAGTTCGAATTAGAGATCCAAAATGAGAGGGTTAAAAGTCCGTAAAAATTCTTTATATTTTTTCTAAAAATGACCCTAAAGGGTTTTTTATGTGGTGAATCGAATGCACGCATTCCTGATGAGTGAAAATGTTTTCTTGACTTTGGTCCAGGGCCGGTGTATTGAAGTAAAAATCAAAACTTTTAGTATTTTATGTAAAAAAGACACTTCTGGGGTTTTTTGAATTTTCATCCAAATTGAATTTTGTTCAAAATTTGCATAATTGTTTCCCGGCATACGATCACGCAGGGATGCATTCGAAAAGTATAAAAGAAAATCATTCACAAATCTAATTACCGTTGAACTTCAACAACACTCAAGATGATGAACAATTTGATTGAAGAGCTTTGAGCGATGAATCTTTAAAATTCATCGCTTTATATGAATTTCTCTTATAAAAATGTCCTTATCCCCAGAAACGTGTTACATAAAAAACTAAAAGTTTTGATTTTTGCTTCAATACACTGACCCTAAATCAAGATCAAAAAAGCATTTTTATGCATCGGGAATGTGTGCATTTGATTCACCGCATAGAAAAACCCCTATAGAGGTCATTTTTAGAAAAAATGTTAAAAGTTTTTCTAGATTTTGAACGCTGTCATTTTGGGTATCTAATCCGAACTAGTACCAAATTTTACATTATTCCATCTTGCTCTTTAGGCTTTTTTTCAATAGGCGGTGGGATTGGGTTGGAATTGAATGTTTCTGTATAAGGAGGGGAGAATGAAGAATGTCTTGGGACATGAGAAGGTTTTGGATTATAATCTTCGCTCTAAATTTCAGCTTACATATAGCATTATAAAAGGACCTGTTTTTCAAATGCTGATGGTATAGTTATTTTTGAAGGCTCTCTATTTAAATTATTTGTTTGAACATTATGTACATTTTTATTGTTTATATGACCTTCTATTTTTTTGTCTCCACCTATCTGAAAATTATTTGTTATAAATTTAGAAAGTTTGATATATACCTAGAGACCGGCACATAAAAACTTTTTTATTCATTTTTTGACAATTTGATGACAAACATGTAGTAAAAATGTATAGAAAAACTTTATGACAGTTTTAATAAATCGCAAAAAAATTTTCGAGAAAAATCTATTGTTAATAACCAAAACTAATAATCCAAAATCAAATCGCTCCAGGTGGGAGTCGAACCAGAGCCTTCTAAATGAGAAGCGAGAGCAAAACTACTTAGGGGTCATTCAGATATTACGTAATCCAGTAGGGGGGGGGGGGGGGGGAGGGAGTAGCCAAATGATTACGACTGATTACGGAGGGAGGAGGGGGGGGGGGGTCAGGTCAATGATTATGTAATCACAATGTATAAAATTTTTTGTTTCAATTTATAAATTTTTCATAAAAATTTGCGTTTCGATTCGAAAATTTTTTTCAATATTTGAGCACAAATTTCGATTTTTGAGCTAAAATTCGATTTTTAAATAAAATTTGATTTTGAGCAAAATTCAATTTTTGAACAAAATTTTTGATTTTTGAGTAAAAATTTCATCTTTAAGTAAAATTTTTTATTAAAAAACTTTTGCCATTGATTACGTAATCATGGGGGGATGAAGGAGGTAGCCAAATGATTACGGTTGATTACAGGGGGGAGGGGGTCAAAAAACCCGAAACTTTGTTTACGTAATATCTGGATGACCTCTTACAAGGGAAGGTCACCAATTGGTGGTGCGACTTTAAAAAAAGGTGTTCATATTCTATATATTTTGAAGCATTTTACCAAAAATTGTTTAAAATTTTTCTCGAAATGAGCTTTTAGGTCATTTTAAAAAAGATGACAAAAAAGTGACATTTTAAAAATTTATTTTAATAATTTTAGCTAATTTAATTCATTTTTTAGATAATTTTAAGCACTTTTTATTCTGGTTTTCCATTTTTTGCCAAAAAGTTTTTCATGCCAGTCTCTACATATACCTTTAAATCAATTACATTTTTTACTTCTTTAAGATGTTCGCCATTTTCTTTAACAAGGTTCTGATTATTAAGCTGAATAGTTGTTTCCATTAGCTGAATAGCTGTATCTACGCGCCTAGTTAAAGCTTCGACTTGTTTTTGTAAATTTTGTAAAATGTTATCATTTTGAGTTTCCTAAAAAAATCATAACGAGAAACTTGATGACTAATTTTCTATTTTGATCTATCGGAATCTCTGCTTGAATAGGGAGTAGCCAACAAAAGCTGTCAGAATTTTGGATGTTCAAAAATGGGCTCAAGCGGCCAATTTTATATTCGGAAAGGGATATATGATAGCAGCAAACTCGAGAATATTGAGCTTGCATCTAATATATACACAAAAGTTATTAAAAGAATTTACTTCTGTTAGGCTTTTATCCTCTAGCACAAATTCATATTTCTTTGATTTAATTTGTATCACACTAATATGGTTTCTAGAAATATCATGATCCATAAATTCTTCTTTAACCTGGTCATAATATCTAACATTTAAGATATTAAAGTTGTTTTCTGTTATGTCAATTTGTTTTAGGGCACAATTCAATAAATCACTTGCTGTAGGCATATATCCACAATCTTCTTCTTTAACATCAATCGTCTTCTTTGTCGGCTTCACATTCTTCGAATAAATTTTTAATTTGACAACGAATGATGACATGGTTTAAATCTAATTGTTTAAAATCAATAGTTAATTATCAAAAAAATTAGCCTTTTCGTACATTTAAACATAGAAAAATAGTTTAAAATAATTGCATCCTAAAATTCTCAAGTATTAATTTACAGTCGCAAAAATAAGTTTTTATATTTAACGCAGCCCCCAGGGCTGCGTACTGTTTGGTTTATACAAGATATTTTATTCAGGGCTCAAACGTCCTGTCACCCGCTCTTCGTGACATATACAATATTTTTCTTTCAAATATGGCCCATAAAATTCGTTGAAGAGAGACCTTTATAAATTCAACTTGGAGCGCCCTCGAACTGTTTAACACTACTCCCACCTAGATTCGAATTTTCGAGATATCGTCTCTTAAGCATGTGTAAAATAGTCAAATTTAAAAACTTCAAATTCAAATTAAAAACTTTTTGATTAAATATGTAACTGCTTAAAATAAGCGAAAATTGTGTTATCAATTGGTTAATCACTGTCTTAAAGGCATAGTTATTGATTGATTTTGTGTCATTAAATTAGCGACCACCACATTTATTAAGAAGACCATTAAAAAATTGATCAAGTACGACCTTCTCAGATTTTTGAAATTTTGTGTTAAATCATTAGTTCAATAACTATTTTAAACGATCGTAACAAAATTTTTCCATAACTTGACGAAATCGGGTATTTTTTCGCTTCTCAAAATAGTCTATTTTTCATTAAAATCAACGAAAAATGCACTGAAATCAACGAATTTCAAAACTATGTAGAGAATCAAGAGGAAATTTTGTACACTGTTTTTTAAGACTATTTTGGATATTTTTGCTAACAAATTTAGAAAAATGAACTCTGCTGAAATGCCTGATGACGATGTGGATTCACTACTGCCATGGTCGAATCCTAGATATTTGAGAAGTAAAATGAGACGCTGTCACTTCACATGGATGATGTTCTTTTATCTTTGCGGGAATTGCTATATAATTGGAAAAATTTTTATTTACAATTATACAATATTTGTACAATCTTAAACGTAGAAAACGCTAAAACTTCTCCCAGTACCACAGCTAAGCACAACCAGACATTAAAGGTCATCACAATCAACATTAACATATAGACTAATATTAATTGAGGAATATGTAATGTAGCATTTAACGCTAATAATTTACTTGCTCTAAATAATTTTTCATACGATAACATATCAAATAGGATATATTGCATACTCTGAGATCGTCAACAAACCCGCATTAACCTTATTTCTATTTAGTTCGTTCGTGATAGGCTCTCGTAAATATCTAACATTTTCAAGTATAAAACATAGAATAATTATGAGAATACATGAAATTAGCATGGCTAAAATTACTTAATTCATTATTTTCATACTTATTTTGGGGAATATGGTGGAAGATAGTATCATTTCAGGATATATTGTTCCAAATCTTTGTTATACCAGCTGGGCCGGGGGCAGTGTTGTCCCGTGTACACATGTGTTTGTGTACACATGTATTGTGTACACACGAGCAAAATCTTCGTAGGAATTGAATTTGAATTTATTTCCTTTATAGATTTGTTATTCACGACAAAAGAAAATTTTGGGTCAAAGTATTTAACTCACGAGTACTTATGTGTACACAGTGTGTACACATGTGTTTGTGTACACGTGTGTTGTGTACACAATGTGTGCACAAACACATGTGTACTCATGTGTACAGGGGACTTCACTGGCCCATGCTATCCCCGCATTGAAAAACATATAAGTAGGTCGAAAATTTCATAAAAAATCGTTCTATAGCAAAATATCGATTTTTTTCTTATTAGGTTACATCTTTGAAAATCCAGTCTTTTTTAAGAGTCTGGATATTGACAAGAAAACATGACTCATTTTCAAAAATATTAGATCATATTTCTGGATCGTGTTCAGCATATACTCATCGTAGTACTAAAAATTTTTTTGTCGAAAACGGATTTCTGGAGTCTTATAGATTGATTAAAAAAGTGCACGAACTTTTTGAACAACCCAATATTTTACCCATCCCTAAAAATTCTTGGTACGAATAGTCAAATAGGGTAGGTTAGAACTAGGCTAGGAAGGGATAGACTAGGGCTATGGCTAGGATCATGAAAAAATCAAGGGCAAGAGGTAGAACTAAACTAGCGCAAAAACAAGGGCTAGTGCAAAAGCATGAGTAAGGGTAATCCAACGGCAAAGGCAGGAAGAACAGGATAAAATAGGTTTTCATACCTCCAGGTGAATCAATACTCCAAAAATTGAACAAAATAATTTCGTTGTGCCCAAAATGAAACGACATAGATAGGCTATTAACTCTATAGTCTGTTATACTATCCATATTAGTGGGTTCTTCATGATCCATATTATAAAGTTTCAAAAATATAAAAGTAAATAAGCTTCAAAATTTTATTTAAAAACAATTGATCTTCAAGAATTATAAACTACCTAGGTAACACTTCTAAATTGTCACAACTATTAGGATTAAATATCGAATCAATATAATTATTTAAAAAAGCGCAGTGAACGGTGAGCGGTCGGCTAAATCAAATCCGTTATTAATACAGATTTGTGTTGATGAGGATTTATCGGGAAACTTTTTTTCTACCTAACTAGTGTTTCTTTTTCTGAAAGTAAACATAATAAATGTTTACTTTCCCATGTTAAATGCTTATTTTTCTAACAAAACAATATTCAAAACTATTTATTTTGTGACAAAAATAACTTAAGAAAATACAATTAATCAAAACAAAGATGATGTTTACCAAAGAAATGATCAAAACAAAGGCAGAATTCACAATGCTATCTTCATCCGATGAAAAATCTCTATTTTTATAAAGTGATTCTTCGCCCCCTAGGTATGCCTATCATGGGGTATCTTCCCGTTGTCAAAATCAAAAAATTTCTTCAGATTCGTGTTCCCCATGTTGAAAAACCCCTGACACCAAATCTCAGCCAATTTGGAGAACTTTTTGAAAATCAAATTTTTGACCCCAAAGGGGGGGGGGACCAAGAGGGCGAAAAACTCTAATTTTGGAAAAAGTTTTGTCATTTCTTTAGCAGGGTACGTTCGATGATCTAAAAGTTTTTTCGACTATGCACAAATTCTCGTTACCTCACTATCGTAACCAAAAACGTTCAATGGACACTTCTCGTTATAGTTAATTTCATTGCTTAGATAAATCTTTTAAACTATATCCGAAAATTGCCAAGAATTGGAGTTTATGTTTTAATGGTTGGGAGTACCATAGCAACACTTTTACCATTTTCTCCTATTTTTGTGTTGTTCTTATTACTGTTTTTGGTTACGTTCCATGTTTTACTTGGAGATGATGTAAATTAATTTATCGACCCAAAAAAGTTTTAACTTTTAGCCCGGTTTTATCAATTTGTTAAGAAGAATATTGCATACCATTGTATTTTTAACCGGAGAATTCGATTATGAATCAAATATTGCCGGTAGCCAATACATTTAAAGTTTTTGACGAACCTTTTGATGGGTTAATTTTTGGATCGCAAAAGATTTTTTAGGTCAGCCTAGCAGTTTCTCATACGATTTTGATGAATTTTCCTATTCGGTAAAATGGTAGATCGGTCAACAGTCTTAGACCCATGACCATCGCGGTTCCTGAATGATTTCGAGTGGATTCGAAAGTGATTACTAGATAATATCAACAATATCATAGACATCTAGAACACAGTTGCACAGACCCCGATCGAAAATTTTTGTTTTTATGACCCACCTCCACCCTTCGCAGGTCGGCAACCTTTTTTTAATTATCATCGGCCCGGGGGATCGATGACCTACCCCCTCCACCCCATGACCTACTCCCACCCCACCTCACCCATGACCTACCCCTGGTAAAATTTTACCGGGGTACCGGGATTGTACAACTATGATCTAGAAAAAATATTAAATTTTGAAGCAAACTCTATGAAATATCTTGAAATTTTTGTACATACATTCATCGTATAATTGTTTACATTATTTTTATAGGATCGATTAATTAAAAACTAATCGATCTCTTTCTTTATCAGTTATTTATGGACTATTGCTTTTATTGATTTGAGTTTTTAGAATAAATTTTTTTAAATTTATTTATTTTTTAAATTTTAAGTTTCTCAAACAAATCTAGATTAAACCTAGTAAGACAATGGAGTCTATTCCACTGCGAACTATTGTAAATGGAAGAGGTTTTTGACATGACATGAAAAATATAAAAAAATTTCAAACTTTTATAGAAGTTTCTTTGAATTCTGAGGAAGATACGGGTTCGACGTCAAAGAGTATCCAACAAAGTTATCAGCTTCATGATGCCGTTCGTAATAAACAATTGATAAACATACCTATCGGTTTGGACATTACATTGATTGACGAACGGAATCAAACATGTTTGGACATAGCTTTAGAAAATGGAGATGAAGCAGCTGTTAAAATCTTGTTAGGTACATATAATAATTTTTATTGCAAAATCTAACAATTCGAATAGAGTCCTTAAATACGTTAACAAATACTTCCCCAAAATTTTGAAGTTGTGATCGGTTGACCAATCATTTTGCGATCGGTCAAAAATTTTTTGATCAGTTGACTCCCTCAAATTAGGAGGAAGGTCTTGTTTAGGGATTGTTACCGTGCGGAGGTCTAACCCAGTTGCATGAAATTTATTTATTTTTCTTGGCAGAAACTCTTGCTCTATTTTTTTGACTTTTCTTATGTAACAGACTCGATATCCTTGTATAACTTTGCATCAATATGATCTAGTACAAAAATTTTATACTATACATATAATATTATAGACCACCAGGATTGGAAAAAAATAATGCGACGCCGTGAAAGCCACATCGATAACAGTCCGATGCAAATGATCATCAAGAAGATGCCAAATTTGGTTGAATATGTGTTCAACAAATGTGTAGATAAACAAGATGATATTACCACATACAACTATGAGTTTTTGGACGATATGTATGTATTGCCAAGTGAAATTGCCATACACATGGTGAGCAATAAAAAAGGTATAAATTATAAATATTTGTAAAATCTGTCGATTAATATAGGAACAGCCACGCCTTATTATGCTACAGGAAAATTAAGACCAGAGGCAATAATAAGGAGCAGTAATTTCGAAACTATTATTAAGAGTCACCCATTAACTTTAATGACCGAAGCAAAGCTTTATGATTTATTATTACATCCATTGGTAGAGTCATATTTACATCGAAAATGGAACTATATTACTAAATACCTATATTTTATGGGTAAGTAATAATATGATTGATTTGACGTTAGAATTTGTTCAACTTTTTCGATTTAATTTTTTTGAGCACTAGATCAAACATGGTACATCTTAAAGTCCTGAAAAAAGTTTAATAGAGCGATAGCTCAACAATTTTCTATATAGAATAGAATAATTTTGTAAACAATTTCTTTTGATTAAAACGTATCTATAATTTTGGGCACTATAACTTTCGCCACGCTAACTTTTGCCATGTAACTTTCAACACATAACTTTTGCCGCGTGACTTTCGCCAATTTCGGGCCTATTCCTGAATTGAACCGTACGGTTAGGGTGAGGGCTAGCCGTCGTGACACGCATTTTTCCGCACTAGCAGCGCACTAGCCGTTGTGACATTCCAC
>JAQGBS010004608.1:0-10131 GCA_034698545.1 Acrobeloides obliquus
GTATACATAACACAACCACTAAGATCATAAGTGTCTAATATTTTACATGCATTTCTTATAGCGTCGGTTTCAGCATGAGCAGTTGGGTCTTTGTCTTTGAAAATCTAAATCGTATTTATAATCAAGTTCTAGCATTAACCAGAAATTGAAAAGATCAAGGCTCTAACCCTAGGTTTAGAATCTTAAAAATGGGCTGTGAAATCTATTTGAATCTAGGAACAAAACAAACCTAGTCGTTCCTGGCATTTTTTCTGGATTTTGTAGATTCTTTGATTTCTAGTAATTTTGAATTTTTCGTTTTTCATAGAGTTCTGGGATTTTTGAAATCTTAGATTTGAGGTATCGGTCTAGAACACTTAACAAACCTTGTTATGCCCTATGGCCACAATTTTTCCATTTTTTACAATAACAGCACCAAATGGTCCATGTCCTTCTTTTACGCCTTCTATTCCTTCTTGAATAGCTACTTTCATAAATTCCATAATTTTGAAAAAATATACAAAAAAGTTGTTTTCGTGTCTATTGATGTATTTATCTATGCGTTCGATTCATTATTGTGCATTTGTACTACTCTTACCCAAAACCAATTAATCGATAAAGAAAGAGTAGATTTTATGGTCTTTGACCTTATTGAGAAAAGAAATAAGGATATGTATGGGTTTATTATGAACTTTTCATATGATCAAACATTAATACACTGCAAAAAATAATCACTATACATATTTGCTACAATTCTAAGGAGATGATACCGCTATAGATTTGGCAAAAATATACTATACATGTAGCATAATTTTAGACTTAGTGAGTAGTTTGCGCTATGCTACATATACAAGTGTCGCTTCATATGTAACAGAAAATATATGTATAAAGATTAGCAACCGCATTGAAAGTGAATTTTTTCGAAAAAGTTCACTTTCAATGCGGTCGCTAATCTTTAGTAGTACCCAGCCCCTGAAACATGGTCAAGAAAGTGTTTTCATGCTCGGGAGTGCGCGGAATCGATTCTCCGACTAGAAAAACATAAGAATTGACTGTTTTCTCATAAAATCCGAAAGTTTCAATTTTCGCTTCAATACACCCACCACCTTCCCTAAATCAGGGTCAAGGAAGCGTTTTCACACTTTGATAATGCGCACAATATATTCCCCACATAAAATTAGGCCTAGAAAGGTTCTTTTTAGAAAAAATGTTTTTGAGAATATGCCATAAATGTTACGCCCCCCCATCGGTTAAGAAAAATTTTCGCGTTTTATCCTGATTTTCAGGGTCAAATGTAATTTTTCATGCTTTGAAAATGCGCGCAATCGATTTTTCGCCTAGAAATTAGTTTAAAAAATGAATTTTTAGAAGAAAATCAGAAAAAAATTTTGCGTCGAAACGCAGTTTTACCCTGATTTTCAGGGTCAAACTTAATTTTTCACGCTTCGAAAATGCGCGCAATCGATTTTTCGTCTAGAAATTACCCTAAAAATTCGGTTTTTACAAGAAAATCGGAAAAAAATTTTTTCGAAAAAATTCACGTTCAATTCAGTCGCTAATCTTTAATAGTGCCAAATTTTCCATTTTTTTAAAAATCGTATCAAAATTTTCTTAGCATTTTCATCTTAAAAACAAGTATTCTTCAAAAAAAACTTTGTGGTGTTGTTTATTGCATTGGCCCCGTGCAGGAACACGAGTTATTGAAACGAAAACTATTATAACTTTCTGTTTGCAACTTTTGAACATCATTTTTGACCACTGTGTTTGTATATAGAATAAAATATATCAGTTGGTTCAAATAGCCCAATGTTCTTCACTTTAGCATTTTTGTTTTAGAAATCGTTTTTAATGGTTGGTATTTTTTTTTGCGCAAAAAAATTTTTTTTTTGCGCAAAAAATATTTTTTTTTGCGCAAATATTTTTTTTCGCGCAAAAAATATTTTTTTTTGCGCAAATATTTTTTTTCGCGCAAAAAATATTTTTTTTTGCGCATAAAAATATTTTTTTTGCGCAAATATTTTTTTGCATAAAAAATTTGTTTAAGAAAAAATTTTCTTATTGCACAAAAAATATTGATTTAATATTTTTATTTGCTGCATTATCCTTATATTTTCGAATTACAGCTAGCGATTGATTATGAACAATTTATGTCAAGTTAGTTTTCGAACTCTCAATGAAAAAAGTTTTTTAGTGGCAGAAATCATGACCGCACATTGGAAAAACCAATATCCTCAAAATGAAGCGCTTCAAAATTTTATAACATATTTTCTTGATCAATGGGTATATAATGAAACTCTTAATGCTTGGCCTGAATGCGCTTCCAATTTTTGCTCTACTAATAACTCACTCGAACGTTTTAACAAGACGATCAAAGACAACCATACATTACGTGGTAGAGAAAATTTTCGACTATTTATTGAAACTGTAGAAAGAATGGTCAATTTTTGGAGTATTTGTCCTGAATATCAGGTGATAACGCGTAATTTTTGCCCGTCAGACGATTTCGAGATCGTGTGATTTAAATCCCTTTCAGCCAAAAATTAATTTTGTAGGGTGAGAAAAGTCGATTGGAACTAAAATAATGGGTTACTCCTTCAAATTTTTAAAAATTTTAGCCCCCCCCCCTCCCCAAGTGAGTAAACCCGTGAGTATATACTCTCTTTTGATTTCGAGAGTGCCGGAGGCGCTCGGCCCCAGTTCAAAATACAAATAAGACATATGATTTAGGTGCCAGCCAATAATTTGACAATCAAGCCAACACATTACGTCGAAGGCTATAAATTAGAAACCCAACAAAGATCTTTTTTTGTCTTTGATGAACTATGTGTCATTCCATCATCAAAAAATTTGGACAAAAATATTGAAGATGCCCGCAAATGGTTGAATCGATTTGTCAAGAGCTCAACCTCTATCAAAACATGGCATGAATATAGCAATCACAGATTTTCTTATTATGCTGTTGACCGATCTCAAACTCCATATAGATGCACGTGTTTGGTTGGATCTAAGAAGCATATGTGTGAACATATCGTATTTATGATGTGTCGTGACAATATAGCTCATTATCCTCATGATGTTACTTCGGCGCCAATTGGAGACCGTCGGAAAAAACGGGGAAGGCCTAAAAAGGCTGGACCTGCTCTTCAACATGATTAAAACTTTGTGCATGCAGTTTTGTGTTGTTCCGTTTGTGTCGTTTGATCGTTCCTTCAGTGTCTTGCACTTCTTTCAAGTCGTTTGTGTCTATGCCCAAAAATTTTATTACCTTTTGATTTGATATATCTGCATTTGATTGGATGTATTTGCGTTTGATTAAATGTGTTAATTGAAATGATGTATTGCCATTAATTATTTAATTATTAATAACCATCGATTTAGAAAAATTTTTAACTACATAGTTTAGAATAAAATTTTAAAGATATACAACAATATTTTTGGACAAAAAATTTTTTTCACAAACTAAATATTTGCGCAAAAAAACATTTTTTGCGCGAAAAAAAATATTTGCGCAAAAAAAAATATTTTTTGCGCGAAAAAAAATATTTGCGCAAAAAAAAATATTTTCCGTTTTTAATTGGAGAAAGAAAATTCCTTAGCAAGGTGTTCAAAATTATTCCATACGGCGCTATGCCTCTATGCCCCCGGCTTTTAGACAGTTGTTATTGGAAACTGAAAACAGGTGTTATTGGAAATTTTTTCCATTATCAAATTTGAATAATCGGAAGTATTGGGTTGCTCAATAATTTCTCGGTTTTTGTGCGTTGCGTCGAATCTTTGCGAAATTGACTCCCCCAGAGGTTTTTCTAAGTCAGGAATCGATTGCGCGCATTGCCGAACCTTGAAAATGCTTCTCTGATTTAGGGAAGAGAGTGGGTGTATTGAAGCGAAAATGAAAAAATTTGGATTTTCGCCAGGATTTCTCTAGGTGGGGAGTCGATTACGCATATTCCCGAACCATGAAAATGCTTTCCTGACCCTGGTTCAGGGAAGTGCTATTTTTAAAAGAGAAAATTTTTGTTTTTTATTTGAGAGCATAGCCTTATTCCATTTTTAAGATTTTTTGGCAAACAATATGGTGATTAATCTTGACAACGAAAGAAAGTTTATTCATTTGAGACATTGTCTACGGTTTATTTGAGACGAAAGATGCCGAAATGCTAAGGAAGCATCTGATCGTCTTAAGGCAGTTTATGCAAAATCTGGATATTTTTGAACACATGGGCAGCTTTTTCATGGTTCGGGAATACGCGCAATCGATTCCCTGCCTAGAGAAACCCTAGACCGGTTTTCCGGCAAGAATCCGAAGTTTTTCATTTTCGCTTTAATACACCCGCCCCTTCCTGAATCAGGATAAGGAAAGTATTTTCAAAGTTCGGCAATTCGCATAATCGATTCCTGACCTAGAAAAACCCATGGGGAAGTCAATTTCGCAAAATTTCGACACAACGCACAAATTATTGATCAACCCAATATAAAGTCTGTTTTTTCGCAAATAGCCAGTTGCGGATTTGTAGTTTTTACATTTTTATAGTTTGGACTCCATTCCGAAGGCGTAGGTTCAAAACGCCTCTCCTCCGTCAGTTTTCATCCGTTTTTGATGATCTTGAGTTTAAAAAAATCCTGAAAGCCTATTTTACAACGCTACGGATTGACTTTATCGATTTTTATTTTCTAAAAAATAGTTTTTTTGACATCTTTGCAAACACAAAATGTGGCAAAAAGAAATGTTCGCCACCTGGAGTTGAACCTATGCCTTCGGAATGAGTCAAACGACAAAAATGTACAAACTACAAGTCCGCAACTGATTTGCGAAAAAACAGTCTTTATTTTACATTTTAGTTGCATTTTACGCTTGTTATCGATATAAATCTTATATTGATGAATTCCTCTATCTCACCACAAGCATTTCATCTACTGCTTATACTTGAACCTTCCTATTTACTAGCTACATATATTCTATATTTTTTTGAAAGTATACTATTTTTCTATATAATATATTTGTTAACAAAACCCTCTGCAAGTATATTAAAGAGCTATAGATTATATATTTTCTTGAATATTTTAACCATGTTTATTTTTAATACATCACGATTTTTGGCTACTCCCATTTTTATAATGCCTGATTTATACATTTGTGGCAATTGGTTGTTAAAATATTTTGGCCCTTATTCCACAGTAATCTTAGCAAATATATTCCTTCTAACTTTTGTTGCTCATGCGTGTGCTTACTTATTATGTTTGTTCAGTCAATATTCAAACGCAAGTTTTAATAAGCTAAATGAAATTTTTGAAACAAAAAAGATTCCCTTATCTATATATGGTGTAACAGTTATAGTATTAGGTACTATGGTACTAATAATTAGTTTGATGGGTTCTGATACAAAAATTGGTACAGATGATCAACTAATAATTGATTATATAAGTAAGCTTATAATTTACAATGTATTTATAATAAAAAGGGTTTCGAAAATATTTTTAATATTTTCCAATCCATATAGGTTTTGCGAAAGGATTTCCTGTTTTTGAGGAGATTGGTTCTGTGGCTTTATCCTTCTTTGCCTGAGTCGTTGTGTGTTTTGGTAGTAGTAGTTATGGTGTTATAGTGACCGTGATGGTAGGATTGTCACCTTTCAGACCGGATAAGAGTTAACTTTAACTGATTTATTATTAAGTACCAAGACCAGGATCGAGGCCATTCGGAATTGGTCCATCCGACTTGAAGCAATGAAAAAAATTTTGTTCAATTTTCGGAAGATGATCGAAAAATAAAAGCCTCAATCAAAAGGGGCGGTATGCCGCATCACTTCGAAAAGGGAAAAGATCCCACAGGTTGAGATAGCTAAAAAGAAGCCCGAGACAAGCGTACTGCAACCTGCGTTGAGATTGCAATACAGTTGCTATAAAAGTTTGGGATAGCTCATTTTCGGGAAGTGACAAGGAGCGGAGCCCCAACCTGTGATCCAATGAAGCCGCCGTGCTCCGAATGCCCAAAAGTACCTACCGTAAAACCTCTAATAGAAGCCTCCCTCTATTTGAAGCCCCCCTCTAATAGACGCCTCCTCTGGCGAGAGCTTCGAAAAATAGACGCCCCGGGGCTTCTATTAGAGGTTTTACGGTATACCTTATTGTATTGTAACACAAATGTTTAATAAAGGATAAAAGAACATCAATTTACTCTCTGACTAAAATAATCGATTTTTTAGATAATGCAGGAAGTTGTTTTCTATGGAACTTATGGAAATACCTTAGTCCTTTTACATTTGGAGCACTATTTGCGTTAATTGCTATAGTATATCTCTGTCTTTACTCTTACATTCATTACAAAATGATCTATACAGTGTTCTTCCAAAATAAAGGAAAATCCGATAAAACTGCAAAGCTCCAGCGAATGCTGTATCTTGCAATTTTATCTCAAGCAATTTGTTTTATAATATTATTTGTTATTCCTCTTTTAACGGCGGTTATCTTTGTTTTAACAAATTCTGATTTATCTTCGATAGTGATTATGTTTTTATTTATTTGCCTTGATTTCTATGAAATAATTACATATATTATTTTATTATATTTTATCAAATGTTTTCGGGACTCTTTGAAAGCGTTGCTTGTAAAAATCAAAAAGTTGCTATGTTTCAAAAATGTCGTCTCTGATGATGGTAAGCTTTTTCACCTATCAGGAAATCAGAATAATGCCAGAACAAATATCTCAAGAAAATAAAACTCAATTATAAACATCGAGTTTTTCGAGTATCTCTATTTTTCTCTCTACCCTGGTCAATATCTGATGTAATATGTAGTCCACTTGAAGGTAGTGCGCAAGCAATTAAGACGATTGTAGCATGTTTTATAACTCTGTAAGACAAAAGTCTATTTGTTAAATGTCACCAAATGGTTGGTATTTTTTGCGCACAAGGCCTAGACGTAGGCCTAAGCTTAGGCTACGCCTAGGCCTTGTGCTCAAAAAAGAATACTTGTGCGCAAAAAATATTTTCCTCACCAAATTATCCAATTTGGGCATTGCTTTTGGTTATTGAAACGAAAACTCTAATTTATATTTTCATTTCAATCCTTATATATAAATTGCTTGCGTTCGTTCGTGTGTGCAGGCGATTTTTTATTTTTTTTATGAACTTCAAATCGTTACCAACCTATACCACAATGTAGAGAGTGGTGAGAGGAGCAAAATAAGGGGTCGATCATGGGTTCATCCATACGGTTAATTTTTTACAGGGGATACCCCTTTCCTTAAGGATTATGAGGGTTTGTTTTTTAGAGGCTGTTTTTTTGGCCCTTTCAACGGAAAAACGCGCTAATTTTGACTACAACACGGTTTTCGGCCATGGAGAATTCAATGATGATATTTATAATTTATGCACGACCACGCAGGGATGCCATGCATGTCCACGCTTTGAGCGCTGATAGGCGCTCGGTCTCGGTACTGTCCTAAAACAATGTTAAAATTGGATAATTTTTGTGCTATTTTGTTCGCCTCATAAAGTTATAAAAAATGTTGCAATCGCTTTTTTTATGAAATTTTTAATATCTTAGTAAAAATGAATTTCCGCAAAAAATCTGATTATTAAAACGAAACCTTCGGTGTGTATTCAAATTTTTGATTGCCTGCGTGGTAACTTTAAATTTTGTACATTAAATGACTTAATTGAATTTTTGATTAGATTTTTTATGCATATATCAAAATTTGTTTTTCATTTATTTTCTTATTTCAATGCCTACATGTAAAGCACTTTATGATTGTCTGATTAAAAAATTCTATCAAAAATCACCTGGTCGTATCTCGTTTAAAATAGCGGAACTACGGGGCGCACTTAACAGGAAAAAAATACTGAAGTAAAAACGTCAAAAACTTTTTTGAAAATACACTATATAAGGGTAAAAATTGACGAGGAATACGATGGAACTATTATTTTTATGTCAAACTAACTGGAAACCGTTGAATTTTCGTCTTTTTTTAATTTACTTATTTTACTGACTTTTTGAATTCTATTTTTAGCGTTTAAAGATGGTAAATCCTCTTGATGATTTACGCGATATGAATCTTAAAGGGGGAACCACTTTCATGATAAAATCCGGTTTTTGACAGAAACAAAGTTTTTACGCGTATGATTGGTCATATATAGGGTAAAAAATTGCGAGGAATCAGTTCCCGCCATTACTTTTTGACCATGACTTCAAAAAAAATGGTCAAATAACTAAAAAATCGATTTTTAAAAAAAATTCAATGTGCAAAAAAATTTAGACTCTAGCAGGACCTGAGTTCCAAAAACGTTAGGCGTCGACGTTCCAGTTGAGACATCTAAGCAAGTTAATGAATATGATTGTAAAATTCATATATTAAAGCGATATTATAAAAAAGTTTGTATTAGAACCTTCAATTGTGTATGCCACGCAAAACTCATGTTATATAACGATTCAGCATGATCAAATCTACTAAAATTACGAAGGAAATGAAAAATTACGAAGAATTGTTGAAAAAAGTTAAAATAAGTGTAAAAACCCCTAAAAAATCGGTTTTTTAGGTATTTGACCACTTTTTTGAAATCGTAGTCAAAAAATAATGGCGGGAATCGATTCCTCGCAATTTTTTACCCTATATATGACCAATCATACGTGTAAAGACTTTGTTTCTACCAAAAACCGGATTTTCTCGTGAAAGTGGTTCCCCCTTTAAAGGACTGATTAAAGGGACGGTGCATACATTAGCAAATTTGAAGAACAGATTTTCGTGCCAATAATTAGATCTAATTGCAATTCAGGCAACTTTGTTGAATTTGTAAGCTCTAGAAACTTCCACAACGAAAAAAAGCGGAACTTCCACAATGATTTTCACGGGAAAATCGACCGATGTATAAGTTCCTTGAGCCAATTTGTAAATGTTTTTCAAAAAAGTTTTTTGTTTCAAACTGTTTGAAGCTCGCTTGAAAGTTTTGTTGAAAAAATAAAATTTTATACAGACATTTTGGTTGTTTTTCTTTCAAAAGTTTCAAAAAGTTTGAAACAAAAAACTTTTTGAAAAACATTTGTAAATTCAACAAAATTACCTGAATTGCAATTAGATCTAATTATTGGCACGAAAATCTGTTCTTCAAAATTGCTAGAGCGTGCACTGCCTCTTTAAGAAGTTAAAATTGGATGATGATAACTATGACGAATAGTTAAAAGACTTTATCATCATCCAATTTTAGTTTCTTAATAAGTGCTTTAAGATCCATATTGCGTAAATCATCAAGAGGATTTGCCATTTTAAATGCTAAAAATAGATAGAATCCAAACAGTCAGTAAAATAAGTAAATTTAAAGGTTTCCAGTGAGCTTGACATAAAAATAATAGTTCCAACGTGTTCCTCGTCAATTTTTACCCCTATATAGTGTATTTTCAAAAAAAATTTTGACGTTTTTACTTCGCCATTTTTATTCCTATTAAGTGCTCCCCCGAAGTGTAGTAGCTTCAAAATAGCTATTGCTTGAGATAAAGTCAAAATATCGTATTTATTATACTCTTATTACAATCGACTCTCGATAAGACGACACACTCGATAAGGCGTCACACTATTATGGTCCCGGCGAAAACCTGTATAATTTTTATGTCCCATGCCCTCGATAAGACGTCACCATCAATCGATCCAACCCTTGTTTTCGTTCTCGATAATACGTCACCTTTGGTAGAGCATTTTGAAGGCGGAAGCATGCTCGAATGTCTGTTTCCTTTACTCTCTGCTCCTGTATGAATTTTCGAGATATCGTCAATTAAAAACAGCCACTCCTAGCCGGAACAAAATTAAAACTTTTTTAAACACGAGAACAATCCTTCATTAGTTTAGATAGAGGTAATTTTTGCGATTGCGCATTCCCGACCCGTGAAAATGCTTTCTTTTCATGATTCATGGAATTTCGCTTCAATATACCAACCCATTCCCTAAATCATGCTCAGAAAGGCATTTTTACGTGCCAGGAAGGACACAATAGATTCCCCACATAGAGAGACCCCTGGAGGAGTCATTTTCGCAAAGATTCGACGTGACCTCGAAATCAGGGAACTTATGGATCGACCAATATAATTTCGAAAATTTTCATCGAAAACGGCTTACACTACGATAATTTAAAAGAAAATTCGTGAAATGTTTGTCAAAATTTACAT
>JAQGBS010004609.1:0-10131 GCA_034698545.1 Acrobeloides obliquus
GTCGCTCGTAGAAAATAACCAGAAAAAACCTGAGATTTGAAAAGTGTTCCTTAAGTGGAGTCCCCGAGGTAAATGAGTCCCCCCCTTTAAGCATTCAGTGGCGTAGCCTGAAATTTTTTGGGGGGGGGGGGTACCAACAGTGCCGTATCCAGGATTTTTTTAGGGAGAGGTTAACTTTTGGGTAGAACCCCAAAATCTTAAGGGTCCCCTCTTATGTTTTTTTCGAAAATGTTTCAAAAATTTGGACAAAAACATAAGGGGGACCAAGGTAATTTTTTCGAGTTTTAAAAAAATTTCAAAAATCAATTTAATCCCCTTTTTTTGAGCCCACAAAATTTTTTTGCTGAAAAATACTCATTTTTAAGCGGGAAACGCTCAGAAATTTTCGATTTTCGACGAAAATTTTGTTGAAATCTTTGAGTCAATGCAATAATCAGCGCCACAGGCAAATTTTTTTGTTGAAAAATTCTTGTTATATGCTGAAAATGAAGAGCTTTTGGTTTAAAAAATGTCAAATTTAGGACTTGTTGAAATTTAGGTTTTTATTGAAAAATGGAAAAATGTGGATAATTTTGGTGAGAAATTTTAGTTAAAGTAAAATCCAGCGCCGTAGAAAATTTTTTGATAAACGCTTGTTTTTAAGCTAAATATGCTTAGAAAATTAAAATTTTTGCTGAAAAAATTTTGACAATTTTTGTTGAAAAAATGAGAAATTTGTGTAGAACAAATAAATTTTTTGTTAAAGTCTTTGTATTAAAACAGCGCCGCAGGCAAAAAAATTTGTTGGAAAATGTTTGTTTTAAACTAAAAATGCTCAAAAATTACATTTTTGCCGAAAAAATGGAAAGTTTTTAACATTTTTGTTGAAAAAATATGAAATTTGTGTAGAAAAAATGATGAAATTTAGGTCATTCTTTGTGAAAAATCATAATGGGGACCATTAAGATTTTTGAAACTTTTTTGAAAAATTTTTGGCAAAATCATAAGGGGGAACCCTTATGCTTTTTCGGGCCCTCGGAGGGGGGATACCGGTACCCTTGGTAACCCCCCTTGTGGCTACGCCACTGCCTGGTACATCATCCATTTGTGAAGAACCCACCACATAATTCCTTCTTGATGGGCTATTTTCAATTTGAGAATTTGCTTTTTTAGACGTTTCAAAAAGATCTGTTATCTTAAGTTGATGCATAATAGCTGGCTAAGAATACAACTTTGTAAAATTTAAATATGATAAAAAACACAATTAGCACATACAAAAATTCTTAAGAAATTTTAAAAAAGAAGCAATATTGCCATTTTGTAGTGAAGCCGAAATTTTTTACTTTGTTGCCTGATTTTCAATAAAAATTGGATTATTTAAACATTTAATTAAGATGACTCAATTTAAGTAAAATTTAAGTACTTAAATTATTTAAGTATTTGAGGTCAAATTTAAGTAAATTTCTTAAATTTAAGAGAATATAACAACCCTGTTCGTGAACTACACTTGATTAACACGGAACGGTTGCTCATTACAATGATATATTCATAAAACATAAGTTGTAGGGAGAAACTCAAATTCTGGCGAAAAAGCTACTTCTAGTATATACAGACTTGTGCAAAAGTTTTGAAGTAGGGGCCATATCTCTGCATAAGAATTGAATTGAGAGCTCGTTGACCGTTCATTGGAAAGCTCGAAACCAGCGCTACAACTTTTATATAGACACCATGGAAAGTTTTTGCTTCAATAAAAAGTTATACCCCAATCTTTAAGGCATACTCTTATTTTTGCATTTATTAAAGAGTGGAAAGATCAAATTATGTTGCCCTAATTTGGCTTCAGAACTTTGTCTTAAGTTAAGCAACTTTGAGCCATCAAGTAGGCAGTATAACTTTTCGTACAATTGTGGTTCGTACGAACTTGTACGAAAAGTTCGTACGAACCACAATTGTACGAAAAGTTATACTGCCATCAAGTTCGATCTCCGATTGGTAAAAAAAGTTTTGCAACAAATGGAGCAAAAAATTTTTGCTCCATTTTGTTGTAAATTTTTTTTTGAAAATCAAAAATTTTACTCTAGTGGGAATCGAACCTGCGGGCCCACCGTTGCTTATTTTGCCAGATCGGACGATTGTCTTTCATAATAACATCACTATGGAGTACCCACTTTTTTATCTGTAGGCGGAAAACGAAGTACAGTCAACTCTCGATATAACAAGGGAAAAAATTTCCGGAAAATAACCTTTAGTCTGTTATTGAAAGTTCTCTAGTAGACTCTAATCAGGAAGTTTTTATATTTGGCTGTACATGTGTGGGAGTTCTATAGCATACAGGCAATCGGGACGTTGCATAAACATTAAAACAGAGCCAGAGCGGAAAAAGATGAATGTAAAGCGTATCAAACAATAGAAGAGACTTTCGAGCTTTCAAATATTGACTTAAACGGTTCGACTGCGCTCTGACTTGAATTTATTTAGTGAAATTTCTCCCTCAAAATCATATTTCTGGGGGTATTTTGTGCGGAGAATCGATTGCGCGCATTCCTGAAACGTGAAAATGCTTCCTTGATCCTGATCCAGGGAAATAGATGTGTGTATTGAAGCAAAAAATATGAAAATTTTAGATTTTTCTTCTAAAATCATCGTTCTAAAGGTTATTTTAGCGAGAAATCGATTCAGCGCATCCCCGAAGCGTCAAAATGCATCTTTGACCATCGTCCTTGAAAAATTATGTTTCTACCGCAACGCTTCGGGGATGCGCTGCATCGACTTCTCGCATAAAATAATCTTTAAAACGATGATTTTAGAAGAAAAACCTAAAATTTTCATATTTTTGCTTAATACACACATCTATTCCGCTGAATCAAGAACAAGGAAGCATTTTCACGCTTTGGGAATGCGCACAATCAATTCCCCGCATAAAATTACCCCCAAGAAGATGATTTTGAGGCAGAAAATCTAAAACTTTTATTTTCGCTTCAATACAAAACACTCATTTCCCTGAACAAGGGTTTTCGCTTCAATACAAAACTTGGATCATCTGTGGAACGCAATGTAAATGGACCTCTAGAATAGTCAACTTAGAACTTAAACCCATTTCGGAAGCATAATAAATTAAAATCTTCCTCTAATAAAATGCAACAACTTTTTCAAAGATCACCAAGGATGATTTTTTTGCTTCAAATTGCTTAAAAATCAACAAAGCGTTCGTAAACAGCATAATTCATTTTTTATATTCTGCATAACTTTATTAATTAAATTGAAGAAAGAAAACACTCTTTTGCTATAAACAGATTGACTATGGCAAGTGCTAAAACATTTTTAAATCGAGGGCGAAATCGAAGAGCCATTTTGGAGAACTTTTTTGAAAATTCGATTTTTTATACACAACAGCTTGAGACAAGCCCATGCTAAAATGTACAATTGTTGCCGCATATAATGTAAGCTGTATATGCGCTGCTATGGACCCTGAATTTTGCAAAATACCACCTGACGCGATAGCCGATGTTGGAAACATAAGTATTGGCTTCCATAACATTAAAATCAGATCATATGCATAACTTGTGATAAATGTATACAACATATAATACGTATAAATTCCAATTCCTTTAGACTGTTTAAAGACTAAATAAACCATCAACACAGATAGAGGGGTACTCAAGACAAAAGACATATCTACCGCGATAGAATACAGTGTTACTACAAAAGGACTTTCATAGTCGGTTTTGTTTGAAACCATTCTAACTTCAGTCAATTGGTTGATTATTTGAGCGCAAAATATAATGTTCGTATATGCTTGAAAGAAAATGGTTTTTACTCAAAAACTCATTTACTAAACAATTTATATTTTTTCGACACGTCGCCTATGTTCTTGATTTATGGCTGATTTTTGGTAAATGGAGGTTTTCGCACATGGGGTACCCCGATAGGGGGTCACAAAAATTTTTCGGAACTCGGGACATGCATCAATCGATTTCTCGTGTCCGAAAACCCCCGAGTACCAAAAATCAGCCAATTTGGAGCCAAAATAAAAAAGTTGAAAAAATTGATTTTTGAACATGGGGTACCTCGATAGGGAGTCAAAAGTTGTTACAAAAAAAAGTTTCACATGTTTCACACATGTCACTAGAAATAAATAGTAATAAATATAAACAAAAAGAATTGTATTATATTTGTATCAAGGAAATCAATAGCATAATCTAAAAATTACCTTATCAAATACATTCTTCTCACAATTGAGGTAACCATTGTGCACTTTATGTACATAAATAGTTGTTTAGAATTTAAAGAAAGCCCATTTCCTTAACCTTTAGTCTAAATTGCCAACAAAAAGATTATTATGTCTTCGTTAGGTTTTATAACAATTCTTTTGGCTATTATAGGTAATTTTTGTTATAGTAGAAAATCCCTTTTTTAAATATTTTCTATTGTAGTGAATATCGTCGCACAAAAACCATGTATTCCAAGATATTACAACCTTACCGATAACTCTATGTCTTGTGTTTGTAATGCAACGTATTGCGATGAGATTCCACCACTTGGTACTCTTGGTGCAAACCAAGCAGCTATCTATACATCTTCACAAAGTGGGAAGCGTTTTGAACGGATCACGTTGAGTTTTGGCTCTAATTCAAGTATGTAATAAACTGGGAAGCTTAGATGACCTAAAGCAAACTTTACTTATAAAGTAGAGATGTACCTCATCTAAACCTGAGTCCTAGATACCCCTTCTCCTAAATGATACACAGACTTGTTTTAGCCCTGTCTCCAATCAAAATAAAAGTGAATGAAAATCGAAAAAATCAAACAATTATTGGTTTCGGTGGTGCTTTTACAGATTCGGCTATTGTAAATATGCTAAGTTTGAGCCAGAGTGCAAGAAATAATTTGATACGAAGCTATTTTGCTCCCGAAGGTATCACTTCTTCATCATTATTTGAGTGATAATTTTAAGGTATTGGGTATACTGTTGGACGTGTCCCCATAGCTAGCACAGATTTCTCACCATCTGTCTATTCTTATGATGATACACCAGGCGATTTCAACTTGACAAATTTTGCATTGCATCAAGAAGATTATGTCAAGGTAATAACAGAACAGTACATTTTACGATACAAAAAACATTATTCATTTTACTAAAGGTCCGTAGCCATGGGAGGAGGGACACCGGGGTATGGGATAAGGATAGGGACGAATGGAACTAAAAGAAAGGTTGCAAACGAGACAAATGGAACAAACACAGATGGAACGAGACGAATGGAACAAATTGCCTGAAACTGATTTACAAGAATCAAAACAATTCGGTTTTGAATTTGCCTAAATATTGACACGAAAACCCTGAATTTGGTTTTGTTCCATTATGTCATTTCATTCGTCTCGTTTTATTCAATTGTTTCGTTCGACTCATTTCATCTTCTTCGTACAATGGCACGAAGAAGATGAAGCGAGTCGAACAAAACGATCGAATAAAACGAGACGAATGAAACAAACACGAATGAAACGAGTCGATTAAAACGTTGTGAATATTTTCATTAATTTCGTTCCATTATGTCGTTTTATTCGTCTCGTTTCATCCTCTTCGTATCATTTACCCTATGCCCAGATACGTCCATCCAAAACCTGAAAAAAATCAAATTTAGATACCCATCCTCACAATAGCACGTGACCTTACCCAAAATAAATTAAAACTTTTTGCATCCCCATGGTCCGCTCCTGGTTGGATGAAGACAACTGGAAAAATGATAGGTGGTGGAGCTTTGATTGGTGATGTAAATGGTCCTTATTATCAGACTTGGGCTAATTATATTGTTAGGTATATCTTCTTGAAATTTCAAATGTATACTTTTTTGTTTAGATTCTTTGAAGAATACGCACACAATAATGTTTCTTTCTGGGGTGTTACCATGGAAAATGAGCCGGGACAAGGATCAAAACTTAACTATAGTTTTCAAGCAATGTTTTTTAATGGAACTATGGAACGGTAGTTACACATTCTATAAAAATATCTAAATTTTTTTAGTGATTTTGCCAAAGGCTATTGGGGTCAAGCACTTAGAAATAACGAAGTAACAAAAAATTTGAAACTAATGATTTTTGATGATAACCGACGCCTTATAGATGAATATGCGGATCCCGTAAAATTTAGATTTTTAAAACTAAACAAAAATTATTATAGGTTTTTGATGATCCAGATTCAAATAAAATTGTTGATGGAGTAGCAATTCATTGGTATACAGACGGCTATGATATAGGAGAGACAGCAAAAATTTTAACTGCTGTACATGAAAAATACCCGGATAAATTTTTGTTATATACTGAGGTAAAAATAGTATTTATTAGAAGTCAAAAAGTGAATTTGAAGGCTTGTCAAACACATGTACCAATATTGGGTTCATGGCAAGATGGAGATATATATGCCTATGATATTATTCAAGTTAGTTTTAAAAGATGGTGTACATTAGCATTCACATACCTACCGTATGTGCTAATCAAAGATGCGCCCTTTGTTCATCCGGAAAACAAGGGAAATACCTTGACGAACAAGGCTTGTCCGCAGACAAGTTGGACAACTAATGGGACGGACAAGGCTTGTCAGCGGTCAAGACTGACACCGAGTGGACGGACAATGCTTATCTGCCATTGTGATTTTTTGATTCGAAAAATGGCCATAACTTTAACAGATTAACGTTTCAGGTCTCTAAATTTGCGCCATTCCTCCCCGTAGAACCTCCTACCCCCTAACTTTTTATGAGGAACATTTTTCGCGTTGATGAGAAACTCTGACAAAATTCTGGTTTATCGAAATATCAGAATGAAACATCGATCTGCTAAAGTTATGGCCATTTTTCAAATACCGAAAAACAACCACAATGGTGGACAAGCCCTGTTTATATGGTTAATCTCTGTCTTGACCGCGGACAAGCCTTGTCCGTCCCATGATTTGTCCGTGTTGTCCGGCAGTTATATACCGCATGTCCGGACACGGATATCCTTTTGTTGTCTGGACCAAGGGCGCATCCCTGGCGCTAATGTCCGCCATCATTAGCACACGCGACAGTGGGGTCTTCATCTTATACCCTTACATATTAAAACAGAATTTTGCCACACACAAAAACATTTTAGGTTCTTAATAACTGGGTCACGGGATGGAATGACTGGAATATGTGCCTTGATCCATCAGGTGGGCCTGGTTGGAAATCTAGATTTAGTTCACCTATTATTGTCAGAAACAATTCAGATGAATTTGAAAAACAACCCATGTTTTATGCATTGGGCCACATTGCGTAAGTCCCTTATTTGTTTGAAGTTATTTTTGTGTTGTTTAGAAAATTTATTGTTCCTGACTCTGTGATTGTTGGACTCACGTTAACGAACGTCAATTCAACTGTTGTAGCGGGAGTAGCGGCAGTGACACCCAGTGGGCAAAAAGTTATTGTATTGGATAATCGTGATTTCAATACAAATTATACGGTTTCCGTTTTGAATAGCCAAAACTACTGGTTTAATTTGAATCTTGAAGCTAGATCTTTTACTACTATTGTTTATAATTAAAAATGTAAATTTTTATTTGCAAATAAATATTTTTGATGATAGGATTTTGAAAAATCTCAATTAACGGCACTAGGACTACCGTTACCGAGGACAACCATAATCGAAAAAAATTTCTTGAAAATCAAAAGTGATTGTAATAGGATAGACGAAATGACGATAACGGTTATCCCGGTGATGGATGTCCGTAACGGTGACGGTTGCCCTAGTGATCAATTGACTTCTCTAATTTCTAAAATTATAAAATTCCAGATAAATATAAGTTTAAATAAAAGTTAAAATATTAAAGTTCCGAAAACCAGGGTCAGTGCTTGAATGATTTGGCAATGTCTTTTTATAGAAAAATAATGGAGCATATCCGTTCTTATGGGGCGATAGTGCTATCGACGGTTGTTGATAGCACTATCGCCTTTTGTCAGTAGGTAGCACCAAAAAATCCGAACAAATCAGAACATTTTTTCAAAATCAGAACTTTTCTGAGAAATCAGACCCATTCCGAGCGCTGAAGTAAACATTTATATTCTATTTAAAAATATTTACAAGATCGTTTGTTAGTTCTGATTATAACTGGAAGTAACATTTTTGATGGAAGATGCGATTCTCTCGTCAGGCGTTTGCATTGGAGCAACTTTAACAAATGAACTTGATGATCTTTGCAGAGTAATCCAAAAAGATCTTTGCACAGTAATCCAAACAGAATTGACCATTTGTAAGACAGATTTACGCAACGATGCATTAAGCAGTAGATAGAAAAATGGGGTATCACCTAAAAAGTTCAATCAGAAATGTCTAAAAATAGGAATATATCCTATTACTAAAACGCGGAAACGCTTGTTTTGCTTTATAATTTGACTTAAAGAGGGCGTGTGAATCCTGTCCGTATCGGGTCAAAAAAAAATTTCATGATTTTTTCAAACGAAACTCACCCAGTAGTGTCCACACATGCTCAGCATTATCACGCGCGTCATTATGCAGCGTTATGACACGCATCATGACACGCGTCGTAATACGTGTCATGATGCGTGTCATCATATGCATCATGGCGCACGTCATGACACATATCATGATGTGCGTCATGACACGCGTCATGACATCATGACGCAGCGTTATGATGCGTGTCATGATGTAGCGTCATGACGCGCGTCATGATGCAATGCTATGATGCGCGCCATGATGCAGCGTCATGACGCGTATCATGACATTGCATCATGATGCAATGTCATGACTCGCGTCATAATGCGGGGACCAGAATCATAGCGCATCGAAGCAACCGCTCCTAAGACCTTGCGCATGTATGATGAGATGTAAGGAGTGTGATTGATAGAGAGTTTCTATAGGGGACACCCCTCAAAAATTTTTCTATTTCTTCAAACTAATGATTTTAACATCTTTATCCGTATCTCAGCGCGCCGAAGGTGCGCTGTCCCGTTTATATACCATTAACCAAGATCCATCCACAATGTGAAATTGTAGTGACAATAATAGGCAATTCAACATGTTGCATGACAATACAAAGTCCAGCTGCCAAAAACATTTCAGAACAGATAATAACTGCTTGAATGTTCATCTAAATATTTAGTCTAAATTATAAGATCCTTGTTTTTTTACCAATTTTTGAAGTTTGCAAACATGCTCGATTTGATAAACCCTGTATTTAACACACATGTAGATAGTTAAAATAAAATAACAGACACCCATGACCAACATAGTCAAACTATTGTGCACTATGTGAAAATAATTTGTGTACTAAAGTATAGTATTGTTAAAGACTATTAGATCTCAAAAAATTTTTTGGTGGAATGCGCTCAATCGATTCCCCGCATAAAAACGGGGTAAACAACGCTTTTTCGATTAAAGTCCGAAAAAAATTTTTGACCCAGACTCCTGTAATCTGCGATCGCTACTGGAAACTAGTCCGGTTTCATTTTACCATGACCAGTACAATGGCAAAATTGCATTGCATCATGACGCGCGTCATGACGTGCGTCATAACACGCATCATAACGCTGCGTCATGATGTCATGACGCGTATCATGACACGTGTCATGATGCGTGTCATGACGTGTGTCATGATGCGTATCTTTTTTGCGCCACCTTGTAAATTTTATTCTTACCATTGTTGGATGAGATAAGCTATCGACAATATTAAAAGGATCATAAAACCATGCATGCATTTTTGGACTATAGAAAGCTGGTATTTCGAATAAGTTGATACAAATTATTTCCAAGATTGGTATGCTAAGCCATATATAAATCCTATACCCGTCGTACAATTTTACAGCAACTTTAGCAGGTAAACACATTTCAACAAATCTATTTATGGCCAATAGGATACAAGTCATGTTACCACCATAATAATTTGCTATAAAATTAGCATTAACATTTTCCCCAAAACATATAGGGAATTTGTAAAAAAATTTTAAAAACACAAAATAGAATCAACATCCATGACACATAAGCAAGTTTCGAAGCTACTGAACGTGGGGAGCCAGTCTAGTAATTTACAATCATATGAAAAAATGATATGTTCGGAAAGATCATGAAAAGTGGAGCATTTTTTGTTTTTACGGCATGTTCTGAATCGTTGTAGTTTTCGAGATAATT
>JAQGBS010004610.1:0-10130 GCA_034698545.1 Acrobeloides obliquus
GTTATGAAATGGGGGGTTATATACTGTTTGGCATAGTTAAATATGCGGCTCTCGGTAAGTCCCACTCGCCCTTTAAGAAACGTTTAGCCCGTCAGGTTCGATGTCTCACTCGTGAAAATGTTAGCGTTTTTATTTTTGCAAGTTGCATCTTCTCAAGAGATCGTTCAAGTGGGAATCTTGTAATTCATTGATAACCATTTTTGATCGAACAATGATCGGTGAAGTTGCATGAAAACAGCGATTTTATATAGTTTTTCACAGACATCCCTGCGTGGTCGTATTTTGGCAGGAAAATTCTGTTAATTTTTCTGGCAAAAACGACCACGCAGGGATGTATGGGAGGGATATTTGTTCATTTCTCAAGAAAATCGAATTTTCACCATTTTTCTCCTGGAGTGCGCGCAATCGATTTTTCGCATAAAATTACCCTTAAATAGGTAATCTCGGAAGAAAATAAAAATTTTTTTGCCGAGTTTAGTCAACGTTAAGTGGCGGCAACCAGGGGAACTTGCTCCAAATCTTTTGCTGTGCTGATGATAATTTGAAAAAATATTTTCAATGAAAATAATAATAGACAAAAGTTCTATAATCACATTGCATACATGAAAAGGAGGAAAAACTGAGCGTAGGAGTGAGAGTCTTATAACTTTACCATTTGTTTGCGTGGGAAAGGGGTGATTCAAAGGGATGAGGGGAGATCTTGGGATCGGGGTGTCGTTATTGTTGGAGATTTTCTGTGTGGGGGTGGTAGCCACCCCTAGATTTGTTTATAAATTATTTTAATATAGATTTTTATTCATAAATCATTTCCTGCCAATAAACGAAATATCAACACCCGTGGTGAAGTGACAAGCATCTCACGTTGCACTCAAATCGTTGACCGCCGGTGAAAAAAGTTTAAAAAAAGATTGTCATAGTTTATTTCAACCGAAGGAGTGAAAAAGTTTGACGTAGTGAAATTTTGCATCATTTTAAATGAAGGTGCTTTCATTCAAAGGGAAAAATGAGCGGCAAAAATTCTACGAACAATTTTATTATGGGTTCCCTTTGACAAAGTATTTTGAATCTGTCAAATAAAATTTACTCCCTATCGAGATCGAACCCTTGACCATCTGAGTGCAAAGTGAGACGTTTGCCACTTCACCATGGGTGTTGATCTTTTCTATTGGTGAGAAATGCCTTAAAATTATCGACAGAAGCAATACCAAAAAGCATGAAGTTGTGCGGGAAACCAGAATAAGAGGCACAACAGTACATTGAGCCAAAATTGCCCACTACACTCGTTTCCGCCATGCATATATACTGCTAGGGGCTAAAATTTTTGATTTTTTAAAATTTTTTAGTGAAAATACGATGTTACCGGGATATAGATACAAAGTAAAATTTCAACAATTTTTTGACTATCCGACATTTTTGAGCAACGTTGGGCCCAAGAACAAAGGAAACAGTCCAAGTTGGTAGATTTTGAAGAGATAAGTTATAGTCAGTGTATGTTGGAATACACTCACATAAAGTTTTTACCCTGTTGTTGCTAGGATTTAGAAAAACAAAAGAATAGCTTATTAGAGTGATGTTCGGAAGACAAATAGGCCAAAGATTCATAAAAAAATAGAAACTTGATTTTATTCAGTGGCTAAAGAGATCTAAGCTTCGGAGCTTACTTAACTCTCCATTCATCTCTCCACGCTGCCAACTTAATGTTGGGCGGGGGAGGGGTAGGGTGGCATCTCCAAACCAAAATAAGATTCATGCCAGAAAAGGAAAGACTTTTTTGATTGCGCATATTTTCGAAGCATGAAAAAATTTTGCGTTTTTTAAAAAATTTATTTTTGCGTATATACATATATAAAAACATAAGGGGGATCCTTATGTTTTTTCGAAAAAAGTAAAGGGGCCCTAATGATATGGCCCATAGCGCATCGGGGTTGGTTGACCCCTCCCCTCCTTGTGCATGTTTGAGGGTATTTTCAAAAATGGTGGATGGATGCCAAATTTCCCTGGGTGAGTGTTAGGGGGTACTTCCAACCCCCCTACTGGATATGTATGGCTCGGTGACCAGCAGAGGGCGAGAAGGTGGTACCACCCGGAGTGGGTGGGGTGGTACCACCCTTTTTTTCACATGATGGTGACCAGTTTATGATTTAAAAAAAAATGAAAATCTGGCAGAAAAAGTTTCCTTGAGGCAATATTTTGATTTGCGCCAGAAAAAAATATTGATTTTAGATGGATCATAGAAAATTACTTTTTATACGTCAATAAGCAAAGGAAAGCATCAAGTGAGTTTAATTTGTATTCAAACAAAAGTTTGAGATTTCTTGAATTTTTATTGTTGAGAAGTGTTCGCCGTATTTTCTTAAAGACCGACTCAAAATGGCAATTTTTGAAATGAACTATAAAGAAAAACTCAACATACTAGTGGTAAGACCCCTTAAAAATGATCACTTTTACACAAATTTAGCATAACTTTTCAACCCATACTGCTTTTCAAGCACTCTTGTATTTTATCGGATGGATAGTATTACTCTTAATTTATTTAATTGGTAAGTTATAAAAAATGGCGCTAAAAATGAAATTTTAGATTCGAGTGAAGAGGCAAAACTTGAAAATCTTGATCGAGATTTTGTTATCACAACTGCAACTTTGCTTGCGTATACGTTGCTTACAACTTGTGCCTCATGTGCGAAGAAAACTTGGTCTATTTGTGTGGCATATTTGTTTTATTTTGTGTTTACGGTAACGCTTTAATAACCAGAGATACTTCGGCTCTTATACCCCATTGAGCGTGGTCTAAAATCGGAAAATGTTATTTTGCGAAATTTTCTCAAAAATGACTCTATTAGGGGTAATTTATTAAGGAAACACATTGGCGATGTTATTTTTGCGTAAAAACGCTTCTTCCATTTTTTAGAAAATCGAATTTTTCGACAAAGAAAGTACATATTTTGAAATATACAAAAATTCGATTTTCTAAAAAATGGAAGCGTTTTTACGAAAAATTAACATCACCCACTTGTTTCCCGCATAAAATTACCCCTAATAAGGTCGTTTTTGAGAAAATTTCTCGATTTTAGATCACATTCAATGGGGTATAAGAGCCGAAGTGGCTCCAAAAATCCATTGAAAAACTTTATACAAATGATCTTTCACTTGGGCCTTTTTCAGATCTTGGCCATCTTTGCATTGAGCATCCTCAGCTTCGGATTAGCAGTAGATGATCATTGGGAGACCTCAAAATCAACCGGAATTTTTGTACTAGTTTTGATCTACATTGTTATTCTGACTTTCTACTTAGTATACACCATTTTTCTTTGCTTCCAAGTGCTGTTTTCAATGTGGCAAGTGAAACAAGGGCGCCGTTTAACCAGTTACAAACGCTTTAGCTTCTATTAGAATATTGAGTAGAATCAAATAGTTTTTATTTTAGTGTTATTAATGTGGCTTATTTGTTGTATATATGCTATTTTTATATAATTATAGAAAATTATAAAAAAATTTATGGAACATCAGGTATAAAACTTAATCGATGCCGCTGAAATTAACTTTTTCTACAAGCTCAAAAAACATCAGTGACTAGTCATTAAATGCTCAATTTTATGGGGAACAACTTTGTAGAACATCACCTTCCCCAGAAAAATAATAGGAAAGAATGCACAGCACAGTTTGTGTGTCGAAATTGACGGCACGTATTTTTGCACATGGATGTTCGGCACAGTTTATGCATTTTGTTTATTGAAGAGATTGCTTAGTCATCTTAACAAAACGCAAAAAATTGTGCCGATAATCCGTACCGATGATCCATGTGCGGAAAATTCATGCCACAAATCCTGTGCACTAAATCCGTGCCGATTCTAACTGTGCTGTGCATTCTTTCCTATTGCCCATTTTTCTTTAAAAAACGTGTCAATTTTCCCAAAGAAGGTCATCGCTACGTGACGTAGGCGGAATTTTTTTTTGAATTACAATAAGCCTTATGTCAAAAGTTTTGACCCCTCTCTGCTTGGGCATGTTGATCAGTGGCGTAGCCACAGGGAGGGCCACTACGAGCAGGTGCCCTTTGTTCTTGAAAAATTTGTAATTTTTTCCTAAGGGTCTCCCCTTATTTTTGGCCGGCCGAAAATTTCATAAGGGTCCTCTCTTATGTTTTTAAGAAGTGCTCCCACCTTGGTTAGGGGTCTGGCTACGCCACTGTGTGTGGTCACCAATCAATTTATCGATATCTGTTTCGTTTGCCACTTGCGCTGCTGCTTTTCCCCACAATTTAACTCTAGACTGGACTTTTTAGATTGATATAAGGACTACAGCTATTTGTTGGATAATTCAACTTTAATTATTCGGCTGGGAAATTTCCATCATAAAACCACAACATCTCAAATGCAGTATTACAGTAATTTAACAGGCTGCCCTTTGTTAAAGTACTGCAATTTTCTCATGGTCACAATTTTGATAGCTTACAAAATTTCTCATGGTCACGGATTTGATACAATGAGAAACAAAATAAATGTTTTCCCTCTCAACTTTTCGTACAAAACCACTACAAAGTTTCTCATTCTAATTTTTACGAGTTGGAGTGAAATCTTGTTAATTCCTGAAGTTTGTAGAAAAATGAAACGATCGTATTATCTAGGAATTTATTTACCCATCATTTCTATATTCTCCACTTTTCATGTCTTGGTTTTAGTTGTGATATTTCTAAAAAGAAAAGACCGGGTGCTAGGATCGACCTTCTTTGCCATAAACTTTTTCTTGGGCATCATTGAATTGAGCACGGTTAGTTGCATATCTTCCAAATAGGAAGTATTGCCAACTAAGTTTTTAGGTAATCTCCGCCCATCTCCGCCCCAGTTTGTCGGTCCGAAAGCTCGATTCTTTCAGAGCCGATGCTTTAATTTAAATTCATGCAGCAAAGATCAGTTTAATTATAGTCATGCTTATGTTTGATAATTCAATTTTGATTATTCGGCTGGGAAATTCCTATCGCAAAACTACAACATCTCAATAGATTCTTGGCTAAAGTACCGTAATTTTCTCATGGTCACAATTTTGATACAATTGAGAAACAAAATAAATGTTTTCCCTCTCAACTTGTCGAACAAAGCCACTACAAAGTTTCTCATTCTAATTTTTACTAGTTGAAGTAAAAGCTTGATTAGTTCTTGAAGGTTGAAAAATGAAAAGTTCTTATTATCTAGGAATTTATTTACCCATCCTTTCTATATTCTCCACTTTTTATGTCTTGGTTCTAGTTGTGATATTTCTAAAAAGAAAAGACCATGTGCTAGGATCGACCTTTTTTGCCATAAGCTTTTTCTTGGGCATCACTGAATTGAGCACAGTTAGTTGCATTTCTCCAAATAGGAAGTATTGCCAACTAAGTTTTTAGGTAATCTCCTCCCATACTCTTAAACTAATGCCGATGTATGGTGTCTTCGTGGATTTCTACGTCCAAATTGGTGGCATACTCCCAGTGATTTGTAACTATGTTCCAATAACACTTGTCACACTACAATATATGATTATTAGTATATGCTCGTTGAATCGATTGTTTGTTATTATCGGAGCTACGGGGAAGAAAAAAGTAAGGATGGTAAGCAGCATTATTCAGGGCAGTATAACTTTTCGTACAATTGTGGTTCGTACGAACTTTTTGTACGGTACTTCTCGAGCGGTACTTTTCTACGTTACTTTTCGTACGAACCTTTCGTACAAACTTTTCGTTGCCTGATTATCAATAAAATCCGTTTTGGTTTAAATTTTTTCGTGTCAATAAACGGATGTTATTGATAATCAGGCAACGAAAATTACCGTACGAAAAGGAACTACAATAGCGCCCTGTATCTGAAAAGTTTTTTTTAAAAATGCCCAAAACTCAAATACAGTACCGTTCCCCATTGCCTGGTACGCCAATGGTATTGTTATAAGCGTAGCTAGGCTCGTAATTCGGGGGGAGGTAGATTTTCTAAACTTCAAACCCTAATTTTAGGAATTCTACGACAAATTAACCGTGGCCCTATGTATTTTGGCAATAATTGTATGCGTATCGGCTTATAGCCCTATAATTTTTGCCACAAAATCAATGTAAAAATTTAAACAAATTTTTCCCTACACACTTTTTAGTTATTCTGACTTTCGCCAAAATAAGACCTATTCTGAGGATCTAGTCATAGTCGCAAGATGTATATATGACAGCCAAAGTGTATTAAACTTTGCCAATTTGTGTTTACTCATCTCTAAAAGTTCCAACGTGATTTTCGCATTAGTGGTATATTCGGTTATCTTCTCTACGTTTTGTTGGAACAAGAAAAATCAAAATCACGGTAGTAATTTTGGCAAAAATTCTGTTGGTGACCTCATAGTATTTTTAGGCGCCAACAAGGAATATAACAGAGAAGCCATGTTGGCTGGAGCTGTCTTCATTCATACACTTATTGCAACAGCCGGAACCTTTTTCTTCGTTGCATTTATGTATATTTGGCCAGAAAATATTTTGAGTTTATTAGACCCTGCGTAAGCTATATAACTCTAATATATAAGATGGCCTCCCCCCAACCAGTTGATCCCCTCAAAATCAGTTGATCCCCCTCCCAATTTGGGGGGAGGATAAACTATATAAGTGCCTCGATTTCTCACATAGAACATCCCTTATAAATTCATTTCAAAATTTAAAAAAAAGAAATTCGGCAAAAAATCACAAAAATCTCATTTTTTGTATCACTCTGTAGATAAGAGGTTCATTTTAGTTACATTCTTGAAGATACAGCCCGTATGTTTTCTCCAATTCTGCTCATTCTATTTTCGAAACCGCTAAGAATAGCATTCATTGAAGTTTATTGGAAAGGGAAGAGTTCACACATCACTAGCACAAATGCAAAAACTGTAATAAAAACCAAAGGCTCCAAAATGACAATAGTTCCATCGACTATACAATTAGCTAGAGTTAATACTACTCGATTTTGATAAATATCTCTTTTTTTTGTTATATTTAAGTTTGTAATTGTAATCTTTTTAAATTACCATTCTAATCAGAAAACAGTTGCCATTTTTGTTGATATTCAAAAATTTCATGAAAATGGAGCATTTTCCGTTGTTACAATAAATTCTGAATCACTCTTGATGTCGAGATAATTGCGAGTGAAGTTTGCGTTAAAGTACACGTTTTCGTTGTAATAAACAAAATTTGTTGCTGAACTTCACAACGGTCGATTTTCCCGTGAAAATCGTTGTGGAAGTTCCGCTTTTTTTAGGTGTGCTTTTTCCATATGATTCTTTAGCGTCTTTATACAATATACATCTCGTTTTACTTGTCTCGTTGAGCTGAGACGAATGGCGTGACTCGTTTTAAAATTTCGAGTTTCTCCAAATTGTGCCCAAAAACCGCTGTGAGATGTGTTGTTAGGGTGTAACAAAATTAGTTTAAATAATGGTCATTTTTCCAAACAAAAAATCGCAAATTTTTTTTTGAAAAATCTCAGAAAATCACAAGACGATAAGGTTGAGCAAAAGGCAAACAAAAGGCAAAGTTGAACAAAAGGTAAATTATTGATTGATTTTTTATTATTCAATTCATGTTTGCTTAACCATTTAAAAAATCTTTAAGATAAGTATTCTTAATTTTTGGCCTGTTATGATTCTAAAATTTAGTTTCGCAAAAATAGTCCATCTATAAAGATCAAAATGAATTTTTTAAATTGTTTATTTCACTTGTTATTTTTTAACGATTCAACTGCATGTTTCAATCAACCTATATATGAAAATGATTCTGTTATTAATACAAACCTTGGAAGTATACGTGGCTTTACTCAATATTTTAATAATACACGAGTGGATACGTTTTTGGGAGTGCCTTATGCTAAGCCTCCGATTGGAAAGTTGAGATTTAAACAACCGGAGATGATAGAAAAATGGAATGGTGTATTGAATGCTCAAAATTTTGGGCCTACTTGTTTTCAAACTATAGATACGACATTTCCGGGATTTTCTGGAGCTGAGATGTGGAATCCATCGAATGTAAGCCTTAGGGGGGGGGTAGAGAGCCTAGTGAGTAAGGAATGGTCATATATAACTACTCTGTATATCCTCCCAAGGTCCATATTTAGGTAAAAATTTAGGCCATAAGTGAAGATTGTCTTAACTTAAACATTTGGGTACCAGAATTTCATGATGGAACAGTATTAGTTTGGATTTTTGGAGGAGGTTTTTACTCTGGTAGCGCTTCATTGGATGTTTATAACGGTACAGTGCTAGCAGCTGAACAAAAATCTATTGTTGTAAATGTAAATTATCGGTATGCATGGAGATCCGAGAGAGTAATATGGCGTTTGTCTCTGTTATTTCCCTCCTTCCCCATTCCACTACTCCCCCCCCCCCCCCAATGTCGTAGAGAAGTTGGCGGAACTTGGCCCCATACCCTGCCTTAAGAGCAGAAGTCTATCTACTGTATCTATAAAATCTTCTATCCACCTCTTACCCCCTCCCTCAATTTAGAAAATGGGGGAGAGTTACAAAGTTCATATACATGCCCTTTTAATCAAGTGTATTTTATGCATTTGCCACCTTCACTGTTATTAAATTTTAGACTAGGATCTTTTGGCTTTCTCTATTTTGGCCAAGACTCCCTAGTTCCTGGAAATATGGGACTTTTGGATCAACAACTAGCTCTAAAGTGGATTTATGAAAATATAGCTTCTTTTGGCGGAGATCCAAAACGAGTAATATTTAACGCTGAGGGGGGGGGGGTAATGGACCATAGCTGCGTTGGGGCATCTAGGGCATTGAGCTCCCCAAATCGAAAAAATGAAAAAATTTTCCTAATAGTCCCCCTTATGTTTTTGCCCAAAATTTTGAAAATAGGCTCGATATTTTATTTTGCTTAAAAGAATTCTAACAGTATTTTAGATAACACTTTTTGGTGAAAGTGCCGGTGGATCTAGCGTCACATCACATTTATTTGCTCCAAAAAGTTATGAATATTTTAACAAAGTTGTTGCTATGGTAAAGTAAAGTAAAACAAAAAAATCCAGGGGCGGAAGGGGGTATTAGGATCTAGGGCGGGAATAGGTTTGGATGATCCACAACTGTTCCAAAATCAAGGTCCGAGTTTGACGGGGATTTAGGCCGGAAAAAAATGGCCGAAATCCCTGCCAACCTACTACTCATGTTGGCCTGGAACTCTCGGTCCCTATTAAAGCTTCCACAGCCTTCTCACTCCACTGGCGAAGGTAAGGGGTCAATCCTAGAATTTGGACATGGATATCCTGGCTCTTTTGAGGATCGGAGGCTCCGAGTCAGGATACCTCCGACTAGGAGCTGAGCAATCTTATGCCAGTGTGAGTCCAATGGAAATGGGAGTAAGAAGGGACTAGGCATTGGGGTTCAAGGTTCCAGAGATCAACATTAATTGGATTTCAGGGATCAACGCTAAAATGGGAGGTGGCTATTGGATTGGAGCATCGGCTCTCAAATTACAAAAAAACTTCTAATTTTACATTTTTAGAGTGTTGTGATAACTAGCAACTGTATTATAAGAGATCGAGAAAAACAATACGAGTTATCGGTAGCCCTGGTAAAAAAACTAAATTGTACAAATTCTGATAAAATTGAAGATGTCGAAAAGGTTTTAGGATGTATAGGTGCATTCTCAAGCGAAATGCTTCAAGTAACGAGATATTACACTCCTCCCCTCATACAATAGGCCAAACACGACAAATACGTTCCTAAGTTCCAAAAATGGATATACTCACGGAAAAATTTTTCGAGAAAATCGATATCATCATCATGTTCTGAATAGTCGAAAACCTTTAAACGACACCCATTTAAAAAAGTCCAACAAATTTGCTTATGTGTAATTTATTGCTAAACAAGATTTTGACCCCTATCAATAACTCCTTTTCTACGAATATAACAAATTTTCTAGCAAGAAGCTGACCTCGTACAAGCCGAACAACTTCAGGGTGTACCCCTTTCGTTTGCTTGGATTCCCATTTCTGAGGATGCCAACTTTTTCCAAGTAAAGCATAATTTTTAAAACTTTTTTTGATCATCTTCTTTTTTAAGGGAAATCTCTTTGAAAAGCTCAAAAAAGGCGATTTTAAAAAAGATGTTTCTTTAGTGCTCGGTGCTGTAAAAGATGAAGG
>JAQGBS010004611.1:0-10130 GCA_034698545.1 Acrobeloides obliquus
CTAATGAACCAAATAGCGAGTACAAAAAATGTACAAAATACGTAGCACAAATGCATAATAAGACACAAATCAATATTTATTCTTTCAGTAAAAATGATGTCGTTCAATGAATCATAAAACAATTTTGTGCTTTATATAAATGTGACTTATTTATTTAACGTCGTCTACCTCCAAAATCTATTGTATTATATTTGTTATACATTTTTTTTAAAATATGACCGAAGAAGTTTTTGAGAATTTATGTCAAGAAGCTTATGCTTGTTTAGATCAGGGTTTATGCTATGATGAAGTTGGAAATCATGTAAGTTTTAGGTGGTTATAAAACTGATAAAAAAAACTCATCTATATCTAGAGACCGGCACCCAAAACTTTTTTATCCGTTTTTTCGGCTATGGCGAATCGATTGGTAATGGTTTTGTGAGCCAATAATTCAATTTTTGGTTGCATTGAAAACCATCGCCGATTCACCATAGCCAAAAGCCCCCGATTGCAAAATTTCAGACCAAATTGGCATCAATTTGACATAAAAAACGTCTTTTTGAGCCAAGGAGCTAGTCAATATGAGACAAGAAAAAATTTCCAGACATCGGAAGTGCGTTTTTGGATTCCTCGCATCAAAAAATTCATATCGAGTTTTTTTAGAAAATGTTATGAGGAAAAATTTTTCAGAAAATAGTCATTTGCAGCAGCTAATGCTTAGTAGTACCCAAAAAATTTTTAGAAAGAAGCTAGAGAATTTTATGAAAAAGGTCTTGATTTGTTGAATGAAGCTGCATATTTTCAAGAGATGGCTAAAACCGAAATTTATGAAAAGTTGGTAAATCTGAGGTCAAAAGTGGAAACTCGATTAATTGAAATGAAGTCACCATCTACCTCTAATGAAAGAAACACGGTGCGTGTTTTTATTTTAAAAAATTATAAAACAAGACATATTTAGATAGCAGAAATGAGGTACCAATTAGAAAATACGGAAAATACCGAAGTTGAATTGTTATTTAGTATACCTGATGGAGTTCAAATAGTTGTTATAAGGGTAAGCTTTTGATATAGATACATCAGTGAAGATGGTAGACGGATCCCCTATATGGGAAGGGGTTAGGATTGTCAGATTTTACTGTTGTCAAAATGCGTTACCTTATCACTTATCACACCATTTTATCATTATCACTTTGAACATTACTATCTGGCTACCATAGTTATGGGAGCTGTTCAGGCTCCAAAGGTCTGTTTTCATCTCTACACCCCCTAGATTTTTTCACCATTCAGCCCCCCATGTAGAGTTGATGATATCTCTCCTTCTACATTTATGCCCTATACCTATACGTTAATTTTAGGGCGAAGAAACATCTGCACCAACATTCCCTTCTGCTCTGGATATCTTCAAACTTCATGACAGTTATGAGATATCAAAAATTGATATTTCAAACGATCATCTAAGCTCTCAAAACGTGCCGAAAGCTTTCATAAAAGTCGGCCCATGGGCCTATCCTTTGATTCCCGGTCAAACCCCTGTTTTACAAAATGAGCATGGTATCTATGTAGTACCTAATCCTACGCCAGAAGACCCAGGTGAGATTTTGTATTTTATATAAAACCAATCTTTTAGATATGTGTGTTGGGATAATTTTACCTCAAGATCAGCTTGAAGTTGAAAAGAAGTTTGTTGAAGTCCTCAAAAAATATTCTGTTGTTAAAACGAGTGATATAGAGAAATCATTGACACCAGAAGAAAAGATCGGTTTAAGCAAGAAAATAGCGATATTCTTGATTATGAGTAATTTTTTCGAAATTTTTTTCGAGTCGGACAAAATCCAAGCCATCTCCACCAAAATTCGGAATTAAATTTAGACAAATCCTTATAGAATCCGACAAAAATCTAGACCAGGGGACGAAAAGGTGCCACCACCCATGGTGACATCACCTATCACCCACTATCATCTATCATCATCCCCTGGGTTATGGGTGATTTAGGTGATGCCACCCACTCGGTAATGGGTGCGTGAATTTTGGGTGCTATCACCCATTTTGTTGCCCCCTGATCTAGAAGAAATCCACCCATAAAATTCAGCCGAATGAATACATTTTTTAAAACTTTATAGATGGTCAAAAGCTAGCCACAAAAATTGAAAATGGTGGTGAAAAAGCTAACGCATATATAATAAAGAGAGGAGAAGCTAAACGAAGCAAAGCGAAGCCTAGAGAAGAACCGGCAAATGTTAGCCCTGTCGTTCAAAAAGGTGTTATTTATCTGCACAAAGGAACCAAAGTTGTGGCGAATGCGACCACGTTTTTGTGTAAGTTTTCATTTTTATATAAGAAATCTAGGAAAGTCTAGAAAAGATCTAGAGAAAAGTCTAGAAAATATAGAAAGTTTGGAAAATCTAAATTTTCTAGAAAATTTCGAAAATCTAGCAATCAAGAATTGATTTTATATGCCTAGTCTATCAAATCTCCGGAGCTACTTTGACTCTTATACCCCATTGAATGTGGTTTAAAATCGAAAAATAAAATTTTTCGATTTTAGACCACGTTCAATGGGATTCGAAGTAGCTCCAAATCTCCTTTTAGTAGACAAAATCGGCGCTGTTGGCACCGCTGTTGGGACAAAAGTCGCCGATAGCGTTAAAGAAGGAGATGGACGAGGCAAAAAAGCTGCCAGAAGCACTCTAACTGTGGCTGGCGGAGGTTTCGCTTCTGCTGGTTTGGTGTTTGTTTCACTTGAAAAAGCTGCCAAAACCATGTTTAAATCATTTGCGAATGAAAGTGTTGAAACGACGAGATTAAAGTAAAAAATTCGTAAATTTTTTAATTAAAAAAATCATTTAGATATGGCGATGAAGCCGCCGAAACTAGTAATCGTGCTTTCAAAGCTACGGGTCATGCGGCTTCAGCTGGTTTTAATGTTATCAACTTGGGTCCCAAACAACTAGTCGGAAGGGTGGTTATGCAAGGAGTGGGTACAGCAGGTGGGTAAAAGTTTAAAGGAGGAAGACCAATTGAGGCGAGTTATTGCAAAAACATTTTTGCGATAAACGTAACAAATGTTCGAAACGATGAAAAAAAATTTTTCGATTTTTCCTCGAAAACAGTATTTTTTTCATCGTTTTGAACATTTTTTATGTTTGTCGAAAAAATGAAAAAAATTTTATGATAACTCGCCCCCTCCCCCTTTAAAAGGAAATGTTTTTTGTATAATTTCGAAATGGAATTTTTTAGGTATCGGAGTACTTAGTACAGGTGGTATTCCACTTGGTGCTAATCCTGTAAATGCAGAAACTACTCAAGATCCAGAAAAAAATAGCATCCAAGAAAAATTTGAAGAAAAAGAAAAGATCGAACAGAAAAAGTTTAGTTGAACAAATGGGCTCTTCGGCAGACATTTTTAATGTCAGCGTTTGTGACGCCGACGTCTGAACGTCGACTACTAATATAAAATGCTCTTTTTTAAAATAAAAATCAACAAATAACAAATTTTAAATTTTATTTCGGATTTTGAACAATAATAACAGAAGCCACTATAGTTGCCTTTGATTGAACTCGAACAGATCGAGTTTTGCACATTAGCTGTGCAACAGCGATCCTATAAGGTCGCACGAAGAAAGTAGTAGTAAAGCAGTTCACTATTGGCATCCACGCAAACCCCATATTCAAAGCAATACTAAGTTTTGCATCGGATATACCAAAGGCCATTGAGCCGACCACATAGACAAGTGGAAGCATGACAAGAATGATGGGGGAAATCATCTAAATTTGAAAATTTTGATGAAAATGAATTTTTCTGTTTACTTGGCAAAACAAAGCTCGGGTAATCTGCGCTTGAGCTTCTTTAGTTTTCTTTTGTAAATGTGTAGATGAGTTTTTAAAAAATAACCACATTTTATATGTGCAAAAAGTTATTGTAGAATAACTTGTAATATTGATTGTAAAATTCATTAAAAGTATCAATTTTAGTATTATTTTATTCTAAATATGATATTTTATATACAGGGTGTTCATTTTGTAGCATCTATCTTTATAACACGCGGACATTGTCCACTTTTCTCCTCTATATGGGCGCTGCCCAGTTGTTTCTCTCTTGGTGAGCTTTGCTCAAATCACGACCCCTATAAGGGTAATTTTATGCGAGGAATCGATTGTGCGCATTCTTGAGG
This sequence comes from Acrobeloides obliquus, assembly GCA_034698545.1. Classification (NCBI taxonomy): domain Eukaryota; kingdom Metazoa; phylum Nematoda; class Chromadorea; order Rhabditida; family Cephalobidae; genus Acrobeloides; species Acrobeloides obliquus. The sequence continues at coordinate 4,152 of JAQGBS010004611.1, forward strand.
CATGAAAACGCTTCCTTGGCCCTGGGTCGATAGTCCAGTGGATAGGAAGCGCGCTCTCTAGTACAACAACATCAACCCCATTTTTGTACGTTCGATCCTCAACGAATCCAGCTTCTTTATTATCGTTATATTTTTGTTTGGACATGCCACTTACTGCATCAGCTCGCAGCCCTAATCTCACATCTTCTGTAGAATTCCTATCAATAAATAAATATCCTATATTTGCATTTGCTATAGGCACATCATCTGCCGAAGGAAAACACCCAAAAAACACCACAATTGTATAAATTGTTGTCAATCCGAGAGGAATAGCTAAATAACCGACATAGTGCAATGTTGTGATCTCTCTTTTTCTACAAAAATTTTATTTTAAAATGAAATCGGGTGTTTATTTATTTACTTGCAAAATACCAAATATCTGTAAACAAATTGTATAGGGCACGAAGGGACTGTAAGGCTGAAAATAAAGACCCATATTAAAGTTATTGCATAGCGAAGCCCTTGGCCATCAATGTTTGTGCTGAAGATTGAATTTAGTACGAGATAGGCAGTACTTTTGTTAAGTAGGATGATCTAGAACAAGCTTTGATTTATAAAGAGACTGAATTGGATCCACTTATAACGTTTTTCACAAAGAGATTTTAAAAAAGTGCCGTTTAAATGGCAAAGTTATGAAAAATCTGTAACATGGCACAGGGGTTAAAGTTTTGGGGTTCTTTTTTCAAAATTTTTGAAAATTTTGGGATAAGGACCTACGTATAATTTTTCAAAAAAGAAGATTTTTTGGCAGTGAAGACAGAGCCCCAGGAACGAGGGAGGGGTATTTAATTCCCTCTCCCCCCCCCCAAAAATGGTCATTTTTGAACAATGTCGTACCGAAGGGAAGGTACAGGGGGTACATGTACCCTCCCAAGGGCAAAAAAAGTTTAAAAAATCCAAAGGGTCCCCAAGGGTGTTTTTGAACAAAATGTTGTAGTGATTTTTGGTGAAAAATAGAATTTTTTGAACCAATTGATTACTTAATCTTTATTTTGTTGAAAACCTACCGGTGCAGAAATCAGACTACTCAAGGCAAATAATAAATCCACCACACAACCTTGAAGCAAAATTTTACTATATGACTTCATTTCCTTAACAGTCCTCGTTTTAATCAAAAATATGAGGAAACAGCACCCAAATATTGCAAGAATAGAACAAAATGTGGCATTTATTTTATGTACAAGGAGTAAAATTTCAGACATTTTGCATTCATAAGAATGTCAAATGCAAATGATTGGTAATAAGTATCAGGTATACAACTTAATCGACAACGGTGACCTTAATTTTTTCTTTACAAGTTTAAAAACATCCACGAGTAGTCATTTCAACGCGAAATTTTGTGAGGAATAACTTTATAGGACATCACTTTCACCGAAAAAATTATTTTAGAGGATAAAAAGTATATTTTTGAGGTCTGAGAGCATATATCTCTCCGATTCAGCGCAGAAGCACCTATTCTACATTTAAGTGAAACTATATGAAAAACTAAAAATTAAAAAAAAAAATTGGAAGAAAATGGTTAGAATAGATCATTGAATTTCTGAGATCAGCTATTTTTATGGTTTTTAAGGCTTTATAGACAAAATCCATTTGCAGAGGGCCGAACCTTCGCCTATTGGCTCCATGGAGGAACTTTTACCCAATCGGCCGTCCGTGTCGTCTGATAAAATTTAAAATTTTTTTCGAATTTTTAAAAAAATTTCGAGTTTTTTTGAATTTTTTCGATTTTTTAAATTTTTAAAAATTTTTTCGATTTTTTTAGAATTTTAAAAAAATTTTCGAGCTTTTTCAATTTTCTTTGAATTTTTTTCGAATTTTTCAATTGTTTTCAAATTTAATTTTTTCAAATTTTCGGATTTTTTTCAATTTCTATCCAATTTTTCGTTTTTTTTTCAAATCGAACCTACGCCTTTCCCACTGCCAATCTAACGCTTTACCAACTGCGCCATGAAGACAACTGACTTTCATTTCTGACCAAATATCTAAGCTGAAAAGGCAAAAATGCCTTCCCGGTTCAAAGTAAAAAAACGCTTAGGACCAATCCACTCAGAAAAACGTTATGAAAAATATATACAGTCAAACTCCGTTTTATGTCATTCCGGAAGGATGTCATAAAACGGAGGTTAAAAAATAATTATGTTTCAAAGAGAAAAAGTTTGATTTTCCTATAATATCGTTTTTTAATTTAACATACGTGTGTTTCAAAGGGAAAAAAGTGTGATTTTCCCATAATTCTAAAAATAAATCCGATTTTGATATTTTTAGTTTCTCCGGAAATGATGGTTGTAAAATTTAAAGATTTCGGATTTCCCTGGGGCCTTAACTGCAAGGCACTAACCTTTTATTTTACCCAAAAGCGCAATGGATTTCCACCAGATCTTCGCGATCGGTCGCTAATATACAAAACATTCAAAACATAAAGATTTTAAATTGATCTTGTTGTAGCGCATTCTTTACATGGTATAATTCCTTTCTATTCATGCACATGTTTTATAACAAAATTTCATGTGTCCCCATTTTTGACCCACTTTGGTCAGCCGTGCTTTTTACCCAAGCTTTTGAATTTTATAATGATTTATTAATTCGTTTCAATAAAGAATTTGATTTTGCCTGGGTACAAGCTCAATGTTTTCTTTTTCGTTTTAATGTTTAAACTCGTTTGAAAATTTTTTTCACAATTTTTTTCGCTCATAACTTTTTACCGTTAGATTTTCAAGTAGTGCTGTAAAAGCAAAAAATGCTCCAAATTTTGTGCTCTATCATATGACATCAACTTCCCAAAAGTAGACTGGTCCTTTAATGGTAGTGGTCTTTTGAGCTATGGGGTCGTCATAAAGTTGCAAAATTTTTCGATTTTTATTTTGTGCAAAAAATTTTATCTATATATATCTCCTTTTTCGAATATAGTTTTGACTAAATTCACATGTCCCAAGATTAAAAATATGTAAAAGAACATGTGGGTAACATGATCCATTTATGATTCCATTGAATAAGCCCAAGATTCTTTGCCCTTTGAATGTAATCTAAATCCATAAATAAATTAAATAAAACGTGGGATTAAATAGAAAAAATACACATGAGCTTTATAATATCAATTCAGAAATGCTCTTTAACATGCTTTTTTAAAATTTTCATTTGCTCTTTAGCATACCATTTTTGGACTTGATTCTCTCATCTATGCGAAAACTCTTTCAACCTAATGACTTTCAAAAAGAAAAGTTCAAATAAAATGATGAAAAATTCTGGTTTACAATTAATCAAAAATATTAATCTTTTAAATTGTACGAAATATGGTATTTGTTTCATACTTTTGTATAAAACTATAATTTAAATATTTTTGTTTAAAAATATTAGAAACAATCATATGAATGCATAATTTTAAAAAAAGCACTAGTATTTGGTTTGAAAAGACGTTGAAAAATGCAAATGTCGATAGGAGGCTCAAAACTTAGTTGCCAACCTAATAATAGTCCCTGTATCTATCTATACAGGAACCCATTCGCCACTTCTTTCCATGTTTTTCGGCCAACGACACTCGATAGATTGAAACATATTCTTTTGACCAATTTTAGAGATTAACGTCCTTGTTTTGGTTGAATTTTCGGCATACACTCCCCTATATGTTGTTCAAGGTTCGTTTTCTGCTTTTCAATTTGGTTTATTTTTGTCTTGGAATGCGATCAGCTTATCAATACATGAAAAAAGCGCGTATCCTTTTCAAAAAGTCTATTATTTGCTTGTTCTCTGTGTGTCCTTTATTTCATAAATTATCTGATTTTTATATAAGTTACATTGTTTAGTTGAGTCAACTATCCCCGGTCGGCGAACTGTCCGGTAGGCGAATTATCCGGTGAGTAAACTGTCCTTTTGGATGAATTGTTCGGCGGGTGAAGTGATCTACTACTCTCTACCCACTATTCTCTATGGGTAGAGAGCGGTAAGTCACTTCACCCGCCGGACAATTCATCCACAAAGGACAGTTCGCCTACTGGATAATTCGCCTACCGGACAGTTCGCCGAACGCGGCTAGTTCACCTACCAGGGACAATGTAACTTATATAAAAATCAGATAATTTATGGAATAAAAGACACACAGAGAACAAGCAAGGTTTTTGAAAAGGATACGCGCTTTTTTCATGTATTGATAAGCTGATCGCATTCCACATGCGAGAACAATAACATGAAGCTAACAAAAAAAATCGATCTAATTGAATTATGGCAGTAAAAAATCGTACAAACGGTAAAAAGTAGCATACAAGTAGCAAACATCTATAAAATTTTATGAGGAGATAAAAATTTTATTGATTCGAGTAAGCATAAGATATTTAAAAGGACAAAATAAAAGCGTTTGTCGTACAATTGAATATCATATAAATTTTTTTAATTAATCAGGAATGCGAATATTGTTACTACTATTATTTTGTTGTGTAATAGGTAATTTTGACGTTCTTTAAAGTGTATTAATTTTTTAAGGATTAAATGGTCAGAACGCATGTTCTCCTAAAACATTTACTTCTGATAGTTTTGTATGTGTTTGTAATAAAACGTATTGTGACGATTTTCCACCACTTCCACTACTTGGAAATAATGATATTGCTCTTTATACAACAACAAGAAGTGCCAAACGTTTTAGTCTAACAAATTTAACATTCTCGCAAAATTCTGGTAAGCATGGAGTACAAGTCCAGGATTAAGTTCAGGACGGTGGTCTTGGTCCTAACATGGTCTTGTACAGAGCATGTAGAAAACCAGGTTAGCACCAAGACTCGGACCAAAACCCGGCCCAAGACCAAGACAAAGGTTAGGACAGTACTAGAACCCGAAAAAGATTATGACAGGATCAGAGCAAGAAGAAGATATTATTGAACATCCGTATTGTACTTATTTTTAGGACCCTCTAATGTTACAATTACTATCGACGTTTCTCAAAAATTCCAAACTATTCTTGGTTTTGGAGGTGCTTTTACGGACGCAGCTGGATACAATGTCTTAAGGCTGGATCCAGCTTCTCAAAAAAATTGGATAAACTCTCATTTCGGACCAAACAGTAAAATTTCTATCCAAATTATATTTTCCATATGCTCCGTTTAGGCATCGGTTACACCGTGGGTCGAGTCCCAATGGGAAGTTGTGATTTTTCATGGCGTGAATATTCTTATGACGATCCACCTAATGGTGTTTCAAATCAAGATTATACAGATTTTAATCTGACCAATTTCGCTTTAAACTATGAAGATCTTAACTATAAACTTCCACTACTTAGAATGGCTCAAAGTCAAATTGGTGACAATTTAAGGCTTTTTACAAGTCCTTGGTCACCACCCGCTTGGATGAGAAATAATTTCAGCATGACAGGGGATGGAGGTACTATGAGGGGTGACCTTTTTAATGACACACAATACTGGACGACTTGGACTAAATATTTCATTAAGTAGATTTAACTTCTTTTTCAGAATTTATCTTATTAAGATTTTTCGAAGCATTCGAAAGAGAAAATTTTCATTTCTGGGGTCTAACGGTACAAAATGAACCTCTTTATCTTGCCAATTTTCAAGCATTATATATGTCTTCATATAATACAAGGTATTTTATTTCCTAATTAGACCTTTACAGACCAGATATGATCTTTCGTGACTTCTTCTACAACTTTTGACCACCCCTGTCCCCTCCCAGACCGTCATGGCTGCTTCTGCTCGTTCTTGACATCTGTCAGATACTTTTAGTACCCGCATCTGACCACTTCTGATCACTTCTACCAATCTTGGCTGTCCCAGACCACTCCAGATCGCTTATTACTTCTTCTGACTTTAATTAAAATTTCAGAGATTTTATCAAGAATTTCTTGGGTCCAGCTCTTCGAGCTCACCCTTTAACAAACCATCTAAAAATAATGGTTTGGGATGAAAGCCGAGGTGCATGCGATCCATACAACAAAACAAC
>JAQGBS010004612.1:0-10129 GCA_034698545.1 Acrobeloides obliquus
AAACGAAAATTCTGATTCATGTTTTCGTTTCAATAACCCAAAACAATGCTCAAATTGGATAATTTTGGTGTCATTTTATTCGTCCGATTTAGCTACAAAAAATTGCTACAATGTTATTCTTATGAAAGTTTAAAAAATTGATGCAAAAATCGATTTTTCTACAAAAAATTCAAAAAAGTTTGTGTATTACAACGAAAAACTTGTAACAAATTCAAAATTTCAAACGCAATTTCTCAAAAGCTACAACGATTCAGAACATGCCGTAAAAAAAACGCTCCATTTTTCATCATCTTTCCGAATATATCATTTTTTCATGTAATTGTAACTAACTCGACTGGTCCTTTAAACACGTTCTATTAGTACGCGTATTAGCTTGCGTACCACATAATAATCTGTGTAAATTTATTATCTTATAAATCATCCAAGCTTAAATAATCTTGTAACATGCGTCAATTTGTTTAAATATCAATACTTATGCTCGCTTGTTTCCTTAACAACTTCTTATTATAAGAACTTCTTACTGACTACATAGTGGGCTTAAATAAACGCTTCCTCCAATATATCGAACAGATTTCCCAAGTGCTTTGATCATTTAATAGAAAGTTTTCTGTGGTAATTTTATGCGAGGAATCGATTGAGCACATTTTTGAACATGGAAAAAATCTACCTGATTCTATTTCAGGTGATTTTCGTTTCAACACAACTATTTTTTCTGGCTCAGATTCAAGGGAGCTATTTTGAATTATTCTAAAAAATCATCTTCTGTTGGTAATTTTATGCGATTTTTCGTTTGCGCACATTTTCGGTTCAAGGGAAATTTCCCTGACTCTGATTCAAGCGATTTTCGTTTCAATGCACCCACCTCTTCTTGAAGCATTGTCAGAGAATATTTTCAACTGAAGCAGGACAAAATACGTATATTGAAGCGAAAATCGCCGAACCAGAGTTAGGTAGATTTTTTCCATGTCCAAAAATGTGCGCAATCTATTTCTAACATAAAAATACCCCAGAAAACTTTCCATCAAACTATCAAAGCACATGGGAAATCTATTCGATATATTGGAGGCAGTTTATTTAAGCCCACTCTGTATAAATGTCATTTTCCTTTAAATTTTGTTAAGAATGATAATCGATATCAAATTTCTTCATTACTATAATGTTACTATTGCTACAGTTATTGGATTTATAGCTAATTTGGTGACGATTTATGTAGTAAAAACACAGACTTCAAAAGAATTGAGGCATTATAGCCAAACGTTACTTCAAAATTGCACTGTTGATTTATTTGTCAATGTTTTTATTTTTATGACAAAAGTTGTAAGACATATAGAGAGTATCAGTAAAACAGCCCGGAAAAATTTTTTGGCATCACTCCGCTGGATACCAAAAAATCTTTTTCCCACACGACCAAAAAATTTTTAATCCTCACCCCTCTCCCCCCGGTAGCGGATCCAGGGAGCGTGTGGAGGGGGGGGGGAGGAATGCCTTCTAAACCGAAAATTTCTTAATAAAAATGGCCTTTTTGGTCAAAATTCGATAGAAAAATGAGGTTTTTACCTAGTTTTCCCCCAAATCAAATCCTAGATCCTTTACTGCCATCAGTGACGTAGGTAGAAGGATCGTCTAGGGGCACTTACCCAAAAAAGGTTGATTTTTCCCAAAAACATAGGGGGCCTTTATGTGTAGGGATTTTGTTTAATTTTGGTTCTCTAGGGGGAGGGAAACCTGCCCGTTGCCTACGCCACTGACTACCCCCTTTTGAAATTTGATCCTACATACACTACTGTGCCCCAAATTTTATTTCAGGACATAGCGTTACCAGATGGCATGGTAATTTTCATATTAACTGAACTAACTTCACAAATCCCACAACCTTGGCATAACTTATTTTTTATGTTATTTGATTTTGGTACTCTATACAGCGCAATAGCAATGGTGATTCCATTTTATTGTCGCTATAAAGTCTTTTGTAAATGCGATATACTGAGTGATTATCGTGTTTTCGTTCTATACTTCAAGGCAGCATTATTTGTATTGCTAGCAGTTTTTCTTAAAGCTATCGCTTTTCTTCCTAATGAAGATACACATGAAAAGGCATTTAGATTTTTTCGATTACAAAATTATGATCAAACACCAACATTTTTGGCTGGAGATTTGGTAAAAAAGAACATAAATTATTGGGTGTAAAATTTTTTTAGACGAATCACTGGATGTGGGCGTTTTCTTTTTATTTAGTTATTCTTTTATTGGTTAGCTTTTTATTGATTGTATATTATGGAATTTGCATACTAAAAACATTTATAAAAAGAGTGCAAAAAATGAAAATTAAGGATAAGAAATTTCATAAAGAAATTAATTTTGTGCTTATATTTCAGGTAAAATTATGATCTTACCATAGGTCGGCAAGGTGGGGGGGGGGAGGGGGCTCCCGATGAGGTGGTCCCCCACCACCTTCACTAAAAAACGACCTTTTTTTAACTTGAGGTAGTCTTCTGACACCCAATTTTTATGGATCACCTCATATGTTCGGCTGAGTCTATACGTGATCACCCCTCAACTTTGGGCCCATGAGTGCGTGGTCTTTTTTTCTTATAAACTCGCCTCAATTGTATCATCGTCTGGTCAGAATTATTGCCCCTTAGGTCGAAATCTTCCCCCCTCGTATGTCACTAAAATCGTTATAAGTTTAGGCTTCTACGCCGTTTATTACCACAGGTTTGCCAATTATTCTTTCGTTCTTTTTGAGAAATTTACATGTAAATATATCTACTTTTGGATCAATTCTGACAATGTGTTGCGCATGGTTAGCTTCATTAAACCCATTCTTTGCACTTTTCATGGTGAAAATTTATCGTCGTGCGATTTTCCAGCCTAGAAGATATCTACTAAATAGTCAAAGACCAATATCGAAATAAAATCAAAATAGAAAACAGGGTGTGCAAAATGTTCCCGTACGATTTTATAACCTTTTTTATGAGTTTTATCATTGTGATGCAAAGTTTTCGAGGAGTAATTTTATGTGAGGAATCGGTTGCGTGCATTTTCGAAACATGGAAAAATTTATCTGACCTTAATTCAGGTGATTTTCTCTTCAATACACCTTTTTTATTCCCGAACCAGGATCAAGGGGTCTATTTTGAAAAATTAGCCGGTTTGGAGCCATTTTTAAAATTCGCATATTTAGGCCTCTAGGTTTCTCGATAGGGGTACTTTGTGAGGTCAAGATTGAAAAATTCCTTCGGATTCGTGTTCCCCATACCCGGAAACCCACACGTACAAAAATTTGCCAGCTTAGAGCCATTTTTAAAATTCGCATATTTTGGCCACTTTATCGAAAAATCGATTTTTAACCCCAAAAAAGATTTTTCAAGGGAAAATGATGTTCTACAAAGTTGTCCCTCATAAAATTTCACGTTGATTTGAAAAGGAAAAAATTTTTAGGCGCAGAAAAAAAGTTAGTCCGCACAGACACACGTATCCTTTAATGAGAATAATAAAATTAAAAAATCACCCGGAAAATTTTTGAACACCCTGTATAGTAGAAAGTTTTAAAATTTCTTTTTTTTAATGATTTTCTCACAAAGAGGTTAAGTTTATATAGCCACATGTAGAGATATGTTTATTAGCTATGGGTTGTAAGAGAAAAGTTGGACAATCATAACATAACTCAATTTGAAATTAGCGGGCCATTCAATAAAAAAAGCTCAACTAGGAACTCAGTGTGACTTCTTTATCGGATGCCGAAGTTATCAAAAATAATTTTATTTAGTAAACTTTTCTTTTTATACTTTTTAAAATAAAATCCTATAGTCTGTTTCAGCTGTTGGGCAAAAAAAGTTGGATACAGCGTGGCAAAGTGGTCTAAGGCGTCGCCCGTCCAATCTGGCAATTTAAACAACGTTGGACCCACAGGCTCGATTCCGCGAGGGTAAAAAGTTTGATGTTCAAAAAATTTCTTTTACAAACAATGGAGCAAAAAATTTGTGCTCCATTGTTTGTAAAAGAAATTTTTTTGAACATCGAACTTTTTGTCCTCGTGGAGTCGAATCTGAGGGCCCAATGTTGTTTAACTTGCCAGATCGGACGGGTGGCTTCCTTGTCCACTTGTCTATGCTGTATACAACTTTTGCCCAGTTGCTGAAACAGACTATACTACATTTAATGTGTAATATTTGTCTGTTTGTGTTTCCAGACGATTTTGGGAACGATAGATTTAAACCCCCAGTGCCATTGCAAAAGTTGTTGGAGACGATGATAGAAGACGATTGACACCAAAATCATCGAAATTGGAAACAAAGTTTTTTTCATTTTTTACCCTTGGGACGAAAAATTCGATTTTTTTCAAAAAAGTTCTCCAAATCGGCTAATTTTTTGTACTCGGGGTGGGGGGGGGGGTGTCGGGTATGGGGAACACAAATTCGAAGAAATTTTTGAATTTTGACTGCAGGAAAGAGTAGAATCGGCAAAATTTTTACGTGCATAACATAACATTTACACATGTGTAAAACTTTTAAAAATTAGAAAATTCAAATTTTTAAGTAGATTACAAGGAGCTCTCGGGAGTGCCGCTCGGATCGGAGAAACCGCGAGAGTGAAACGCTCGGCTCTGGTACTTTCAAAAATTCTTGTTAACAAATTTACTAAAAATAAAACCACGATTTACACATAGCTTTGAGATATTTCGCTCTTTTTTAAATAAGTTTCTAGTTTAGGATATATTTTTTTGTTAGTGGTGCTTTTATTTTTTTATTGGACTAAATGAGAAAACGTTCTAAAAATGGTCTTTCAAAAATTATTGCCCACTTAGTAAAATTAAAATGTTTTTGAATCGATAGCACTATTCTTGACTCGCTCAAAGATGACTTCCGGTTTAAGTTTCATTTTTGAATAGAACTAACTAATCTACTACATTTAAATACGTTTATATATATATTTGCATTTTTCGAAATGTCACGCATGATTTTTGATCTCTTATCCCTTTTGTTTTTTAATAAACTTTTATATGCACTTAAAATTTTTGCCCAAAGCATATTTTTTTACGTAATAAGAAAATCCAAAAATCCTCAAACATAACCGAAATTGATGCGAAGAGTACGAAAAAACGAGGAATAAGCGCAAGCTAAAAGAGCCTAAAAGATTAAATAAATTTGTCGTCTCATCCTTTTTTTGCATGCTTCTACAATCAAGCATTCCCTAGGGAGCATGATTTTTTCCGAGATTTATGAAATCTGCGACTAAAAAATGTTCATCGTCATATTATGCTATCTGAGGATATTTTTTAACATGATTGATGACATTTCCTGGAATTAGTTGGATTTTGTAGACGGAAAAGGTCTATTTGTAATAGGATTTAGCTATTTGCTATCTTAATCGTAAAATTTGTGCTCGTATGTCTATTTTGTAAATTTGTATGTTTAGAGATGGCGGTTTCCTGGGTAAGTAAACTTTTATGTATTTAACCTAAAGGGCTATGTAGCACTAAATCAGGTCAGGGAGCACTAAATTTTTAGACTGTATATTATTTTGACATTGGGTAGTAGTTATGGAGTGGGGGAGGGGGGAGAGGGTTGGCGACACATGCGCATTTACATTTGCGCATGTGCATTTGCTCATGCACATTTGCGCGTGCAACATTTGCGCATGTGCTTCTGCGCATTTACTTTTAATCATGTAACATTTGCGCACGTACACTTGCGCATTCACTTTTGCGTAATTTTTTAAGTGCGTGCACAAATGCACATGCACAAATATTGTACGCGCAAAAGTGCATGCGTAAATGCCCATGCGCAAATATACATGCGAAAACGTGCGTGCGTAACTGTTAAATGTGCAAATGTGGGTGCTTAATGTTTCATGCGTAAGTGTCGCCAACTCGTGGAGACCTGGAGCACATTTGTCATCCCCAGCAAGAATTTTGACTTTCTGGGGAAGCATTATTATATTTCAGTCTGTTTAAATACCATACATGCACAGTAGGGGAGGGGGACAGGCCCATAGAGGATGGATGAATGATCAATGAGGGGGAGGGACAAGCAGTGGCGTAGGCGAGGGGGAGGTACCCCCCCCCCCCCCTAGTGAGCCAAAATTAAAAAAGTATCTAAACATAAGGATACACCCTTATGCTTTTTGGGAAAAATCGGCGTTGCTATTTTTCAACAAAAACTCTCATTTTATGGCAAGTATTTTCAGCTTAAATTCTTGTTTTTTCCTATACAGAATTAATACCTTTCAAAACTGTCTATATGGTGATCAAAATCAATTTGATCACCTTTTCACTAAAATTTCGCAAAATTGAGCACATTACGTTTTTATGTCTTGCTATATTCTGTGTCATATGTTTCAACAACGTCAACATGCATAAATTTTGCTTTATAATGCCTCTGCCTTTGATTCAAGTCTAATTTGCATAATTACTTAAGCTAAATAAACTAAACGCATCTGTTTGAAATGTGTCCAGCTTTCTAGATTTGTATTCAAGTTTTTAGCTTCCTAATGCTTAAGGATATGTTTTTATGTATAAAAAAACTAGAATTTTACGTCAGATGTTTTTATGTCATTGAATTATGTCGAGTGCTTTTTGACTGGGCTAAAAATATTTATAGTACATAAGAGTTTATAAAAGTGTGCGTTTAAGATATATTTTACTTCCGCTTAAGATATAAACTTGATGTTTAGTCTGTTTAACTCAAAAGATAAAAAAATTAGCGATCGCTAGTCAAGTGATTAGGTCATCGACTTATAGATGCGACTTTCAACTTATAGATGCGAGTTCAATACTGTCAGGATTTTAAAATTGTTAAATTTCAACAAAAAAATTTATTTCATCCCTAAATTCGACATCATGGAAATTTTTGCCCATTTTTCTGATTTAAACATAAAAAGCGACAAAAAATTTTATACCAATTTTTAGGTATAGAAAAACTTTTTAGTAAAAATGAAAAGGCAAAAAGTCAAAGTTGGTTTAGGGAAACTGATAAAAAATTTTCTTTTACATTTTTAAAATTGCGGACACTGGCAGGATCGAACTCGCACCTAAAAATGAAATTCCAATCCCCTAGCCGCATAGAGCTATATTTTTTTATTGTATTCACTTAAATAGCCTAATTTGGATAATTTTTAGATGAGCCATCCTGGTTGGGTGATGGTCTCTTTTTTAACAGAACTCCTAAGTTCTTATGGAGGTTTTGGCCGTCTGCCACCCACGCCAAATTGTGCCAATGATACCGAAGTTATTGATAATTTGCTCAAGGATAGCTATAATAAACACTATATACCGGCATATCCTACAAGAGTACGGGTCGACATGTGGGTTCAAGAAGTTACTGCTGTTAGTGAGCTTACACAGGATTTTGAAATTGGTAAGCAATATTTTTTCTCTATAGATAGCGTCGTGATTATGGTGGGGGGAATTTTTCGCCACGCTTCGTGAGGCGATCTAAAAAGGTCAACCAGGGATGTTAGGAAACTGCGGACTGCGGGGTTTTCTAATCTTAATGAGTAAGTTCAAACGACTTGCAGTTAAAACTGCGTCCTATGAACGCAGTTGAAACTGCACTTCGTTGAAACTGCGTCCGATGGACGCAGTTGAAACTGCACTTCGTTGAAACTGCGTCAGGTGGGCGCAGTTGAAACTGCACTTCGTTGTAACTGCGCTCTGTGTACGCAGTTGAAACTGCACTTCGTTGAAACTGCGTCCAATGGACGCAGTTGAAACTGCATTTCGTTGTAACTGCGCCCTGTGCACGCAGTTTATACTACATTAGAACAAACTGCGTTAGCTTCTAAATCGGCGTGGCGACAGTTGAGAACGGGAACTTGAGGATGAGACATTTGAGGACGGAATATTTGAGGCTTCTAGAACTCAATTTCCTGAACTTTTTTGGGGCTCCAAATAAACTTGACTAAACCCCTAGGGGTAATTTTTCACGAGGAATCAAATGCGCACTATATAATTTCATGAAAAGTGCAGGAAACCTGAGAAATGGGGTTTTTTCAAAAAATACTATTTTCTCGGTTTCCTTAGCTTTTCAGGAAATTATATAGAGCGCATTCGATTCCTCGTGACAAATTACTCCTAGGGGTTTAGTCAAGTTTATTTGGGGCCCCAAAAAAATTCAGGAAACCGAGAAAATAGCAAAATCCCGTTTCTCAGGTTTCCTGCACTTTTCATGAAATTAGAAAGAGCGCATTCGATTCCTTGAACTTGTTTATTTATGACTACGGTGTTTGTACTGATATGGTCTTAACTAATGCAGTTTAAACTCCTATAGTTGAAACTAACGCAGTTTGGACTACTGTAGTTTGAACTGCGTTCAAGTCGGCGCAGTTTTAGCGAATGCAGTTTGAACTGCGCTCAGGTTGGCGCAGTCTAAACGAACGCAGTTTAAACTGCGCCTGCACTAACGCAGTTAAAACGAACGCAGTTTGAACTGCGCTCAGGTTGGCGCAGTCTAAACGAACGCAGTTTAAACTGCGTCTGCATTAACGCAGTTAAAACGAACGCAGTTGAAACTGCGTCTCATCTGTTATTTAAGGACTTCGCGCAGTTCGCAGTTAGCGAACGCAGTTTACTAACATCCCTGCTTAAGCCTAAGCCTAAGCTTAAGCCTAAACCTTTAGAGGATATTTTTCCGTAAAATTACTTCAAAAAAGTATCAGTTTTTGGAATCCTGTTGATTGCGTCTCCCCAGGAGGAAGAGCTCCGAAACTTTTTTGATTACCTCTAATCGATTTTTTTAAAGAAAAACTCGCCTGCTTCACAGTCGCTCAATCTCCCGCCGACCACATCAAAAATAGTGTCCATGATGCCGCCTCGGTCATTTTCTTCGCTATCGGGTGTGAAGCCAAGAATTTCGAATAATATTTATAAAAATTACGAGCTGGTGCAAAGGCGATACAGAGAATTCAAAGAGCAGTGTTTGAGTGATGTTTTGTTGAGAGGGGTGTACTCGGATAGGTAGGTGGAAAATTGGCACGGCGGCAAAAATAATTTTAGGGTGATAAAGGACTGTTTCTATAGAGAAATGGAAAGAAGGACTGATTTGGATTATGTAAGACTTTTTCTACTGTTGTTCCATAGCATACAATTTCGGGAGAGGAAGATCTCCTAAATTTTTTATATGAAAGAGTGGGCCAGGGACCTCCACACGTACACGTGCGATCATGAAAGAACTCCTTTTAAGGAACACATGGAAAAAATCATGACTGAAACCCTAAAGGAGCTAGGAATCAACATAGATGAAGCCCATTCCAAAAAGTCCACCGTGCCAAAAAAAGAAACTAAAGTGCAACAAGCCGAAAGACGAGTCAAAATCATCAAAGAAAAAATAGAAGAAACTACGGGTTCCATAGAAGAACTAGATGAAGATAATCAAAGCCAAGCAGAATCTGCTAGGAGTAGGACAAGCTCAACTGCTTCTTCTACAAAAAGTAGCAGCTCAAAGTAAAATTTGAAGTAGAAAAGAGAAAAATTATGTTAAAAATTTTTTTTAATTTCGTTGAAATTTGACGGAAATGGAAGAAATAAGCCTAAGCCTAGGCTTAGGCTTAAGCCTAGGTTTAGGCCTAGGCTTAGGCTTAGGCTTAAGCTTAGGTATAGGCTTAAGCCTAAGCCTAGGCTTAGGCTTAGGCTTAAGCTTAGGCTTAAGCTTAGGCCTAAGCCTAAGCCTCTTCATTCAAAATCACTTCTTTTCGAATACTCCGATCTGAAAAAACTTTTTCACAAAATTGAAGAAATCCAAGCTAAAAGTAACAATAGATCAATGTTGAAACTTTTCAGAACTTCAAAAACAGATTCTTCTCCTTCTTCCTCCACTGCATCAGAATCCGGCTCTGTGATCTCCGTTCACTCCTCCCAATTGTCTACCCCACCTGGAGGCCGTTCAAAAAAGTCAGAAAACGGTTCTTCCCCGCGTGGCTCCACTTTTTCCTCCATCCATGAAGACGACAACAAGGAGGAACAGACGAAATCACCACCTCGAGATCGCCAACACTCCGCAACCACTACTAGCAGGTAGGACTATGGTAAGTAATACTATTTCTATACTACTCTCTAAAGTCTGTTTTTCTGGAAATCCCGAGTTCAGGATTTGTAGTTTTACAATCTATAGGAAGAAAATTTTTTTTGTAG
>JAQGBS010004613.1:0-10129 GCA_034698545.1 Acrobeloides obliquus
CATATAGTTTGGATACGATTTCATCGAATTATGGTCATTTTACGCAGTAACCGTTTAGTAACCGAACCAAACACTGGCTTGTACCCAGGCAAAACTAAGCTTGTTTATTGAAACGATTTAATAAAACATTATAAAATTCAAAATCTTGATAGTTTGGGATAAAATACATATAATAAATTTTTTATAAATCGTCGAGAAGAATAAAATGACACCAAAATTATTGAATTTAAAATAGTTTGGGTTATTGAAACGAAAACCATGAATCAGGGTTTTCGTTTCAATAACCCAAAACAATGCTCAATTTAGATAATTTTGGTGTCATTTTATTCGTCTCAGCGAGCTATAAAAACTTTATTCTATGTATTTTTCCTCAAACTATCAAGATTTTGAAGTTTATAATATTTTATTAAATCGTTTCAATAAATAAACTTAGTTTTGTCTGGGTACAAGCTCTTCGTTTCAATGTTTAAACACGTTTGAAAATTTTTATCGCAACTTTGTTTCGCTCATAACTGTTACCATTAGATTTTTAAGTGGTGCCGTAAAAGCAAAAAATGCTCGAAATTTTGTGCTCTATCACATGACATCAACTCCCCAAAAGTAGACTGGTCCTGTAAGCATAACCATAAGCTTAAGATTACGCCTAAGCCTAAGCTTATGACTAAGTCTAAGCCTAAACATAGGCCTATACCTAAGCTTGACCATAAGCCTAATATCTTACAAGAAAACCAAAGGAAATAAAAAAGCCGTTTATTCCGTTTTTAATTTTTCCACTTTTTTAACTAATTAATGAAACGCTTGAAATAAATTTCTAATACCAATCCATCTTAATTGTTCTTTTAGCTCCTACTAATAATGGGCCGGACAGTGTGTCGGGAATAATGCAGAGTATTAACGACAGTACATATGGACCATATAATGGCCAATGGATGATATTCTCTACTTATATTACTGGATTAATCGGAATTTGTCAAGTCAATATTTCTGCTATCTAGAGACATATTTGTGATTGTTCATAATTATATGTTTTATTTTTCAAATATTAAATTCGTTTTAAATGTATTTGAATTATATATATTAAAGGACCAGTCCAGTAATTTACAATCATATGAAAAATGATATATTCGTAAAGATTATGAAAAATGGTGCATTTTTTGTTTTTACGGCATGTTCTGAATCGTTGTAGTTTTCGAGATAATTGCGTTTAAAATTTTGAATTTGCTTACAAGCTCTTTGTTGTAATACACAAACTTTTTTGAATTTTTTGCGGAAAAATCGATTTTTTCAATTTTCATAAAATGAATATTGTAGCAATTTTAAATGAGACGAACAAAATGACACCAAAATTATCCAATTTGAACATTGTTTTGGGTTATTAAAACGAAATTCTCTGATTCATGTTTTCGTTTCAATAACCCAAAACAATGTTCGAATTGGATAATTTTGGTGTCATTTTGTTCGTCTCATTTAAAATTGCTACAATGTTCATTTTATGAAAATTGAAAAAATCGATTTTTCCGCAAAAAATTTTTTATTTATCTCTAATGTACTCAAAGATAGTGGTATCATTCACTAATCTTACCCTAGAAATTAAGGATAAAGTTTTTAGATAAAGTTTATTTTACTATAAATGAGACTTATGTGTTCATCAGTAAAACATATTTTATCCCATGTCTGTAGCATTCGTGGCTTCGGAGTTATGTTACTTTGAATTTTGGGTGCTAATAGCCAAAATAGGCCCAACTTCGACTGCATCTATCGCCACAAGAATGCACTTTCGCACTGATGTGAGACTTCCGAACTAAAGTTGCTTCACTCATCTAGCCCAACAATATTTCCAATATAGACTTTTGATAAATCGGCGAAAAAATTTTGTGCGTTACGAAGCTCGGTTTTCTCAGATAACGTGTTTTAAACGTATTCAATAGATATTTTGTGATAAAAAAATGTAAATAAAACATTCATAAGGTAAATGTAATGAATTAAATGAATCGATATGTAATGAATTAAATGAATCGATTAGATAATCCAGTATAGAATTGTGATAAATCGGCGAAAAAATTTGTGCGCCAGGCATTGGACAAAAACTCGCTTCTATCGAATAACGTATTTGCTTTTTTATTATCATCATTTTAGTTCGAAAAAATATATTTGTAGTTTTTAAATACAATTAATTTTGATTTTTTTAGTTAAAATATGCCGCGAAGATTATTAGAAAATTCTAATTCCAATGTATAAAAGTCTTTGCATTTTTTATAAAATATAACGACAATATTCTAGTCGATGAAAAACAATTTAAAATGACCGTTCCAGAAGGTACAACAGGTCAAAAACTGTTTGAAATTGCTTGTAAGGACACTGGTTGGGATATTCAAGCACTTGTTATCAGGCGATTCTTAAAATATGATCAAGATTTTGATGAATTCGAAGATTTCAAAATACTACCTTCGGAAATTATTATTGAAGATCAACAAAAATATACTTATGTGTTAGATGTTGTTTCGGTATAATTTTTTAAAGGTTTGTAAATGTTTTTAATTTTATAGGATTCAAAAATGATCCAAAAGCCAGTATTGTTCCCTTTAATTTTTTTATCGGAACATTTTAAAAAGAATATATTTTATTTTTATATTATTGGAGCTCTGGTGTTAATCTTAGCGTTGATTATATTTTGATATGCCATCTTAAAGAAGATATTAGAAATTCAATATCCGATAAATCATTGGGCAAAACAGTGTAAGGAAACAAGATGTTTGTTTTGTTTTTGGGCGTTCAAATCAGTCATAAATTTATGATACATTTGAAATAAGAGTTCAAAAATCTAGGAAACGCTTGAAATAAATCTTTTGTAACCCTATGAAACTATTGAAATAAATTTTTTTAACTATTGATTTTTAATTATATGTTTTTTGTTTCTTTTTAGATATGAAGCTTCAAAAGCAAAAACAAACGCTGCGTTTATTTTAGACCATAATGTCAATTTTATGCCCCTTCAAAAGCCGGTTAATTTTCAAAGATGATAATTTTTCGACCTAAAACATTGATTGTCGAGACTCGGTGTGAATATAAAAGTTGAAGTATATAATTAGACGAAGAAAATAAGCCATAGATCTCGGACCAAACATTTATGGATTTTTTCATAGAGCCCTTCAAACACTTTCTTCCATATCAGCTATATGTGAGAAAATCGACCCCACGTATATCGCTAAATATAGATCTCCAGGAGAAAATGACTTCATTTTCGTATTTTTCGTGCAAAATAAACTAGGGTTTGTCATCATGCAAAAAAAATCTGAGAACTTTTTTTTTAATGCCAGACCAAGTTTGAGGTTTAAATAAAGCGTGTCTTAATATAACAACAATGATCCTAGCTTATTCCTCTTATCTATAAGATCCTACCGTCGACTGGTAAAAGCTCCCCAAAAACAGATGTTTATCCATGTTTTTTATTAGCCTATAAGTCTAGGTACAAAAAATTCTTTTAAAGAATTTGAAAATTAATTATACATTTTATAGATGTTCTTGTCTGATATGTTCTTTGTACTTTGTAGAAACTCTCATTCAAGAATTTTTTTCTATAGCCAATGAAATGCAATCAAATTCAATGGGAAAAAATAGCTCATTGTTAATTCTCGTCTGCCCTGAAATATAATCGTGGCTTTAGTTAATGAGAACGAGCCTCAAGTGTGGTTAAGGTTTTGGAAGTATATCAAGCCTTTTAAGTTCTTTAAATCGGCACTCTTTATTTTCTTTTCAATATGAAAATCCTAATGTTTTTATTATTTTTGACAATTGTATTGAATTTATTTAGCTTAATAAATTCTTCAAGACCAAGACATCGAAGAATAATTATGAAAGGTAAAAATTAGAGATCGGAAATCAATACCATTTCAATATCAATATTTTGATCAATATCGCCTTATAAAATTTTTTCTTTAACTTTTTTCAACAGTTGGTAAATGAAAAAAATGCAGGAATATACAGGGTGTTCCAGATGAAACCTACCTATTTTATTTTGACATCAATATAAGGAGATATTTTCTTATGTGTAGCACTGTCCGGGAGATGCATTTCCAAAGTTCCAAATGTGAGATAGAGAGTGGTTAGCCAGTAGGAATGCGTAGGAGAATAAGAAACAATCTTTATTCTAGTGACGTTTAATTACCCAAGTTTGAGCTAATAGAAGTAAAACGTCGAAACGTCGCTAGAATAAAGATTATTTCTTATTCTCCTAAGCATTCCTACTGGCTAAGCACTCTCTATCTCACATAAGGAGATATTGATAAAATATTGAAAAAATATTGATATTGAAATTCCGATCTCTAGTCAAAATTATACTTCCGTACCACAGATGTCTATGATATTGGTTTTTGAGAGCGGCCTCCGAAACAAACCCCAGATCATAAGGGCACTCTTCCTTATGCATTATTTTTAAAAATTTTGCCCAAAATTTGATAAAAATCATAAGGGTCTCCCCATGTGATTTTTTCATAAAAATTTTTTAAATGCTTGTTTTTTAAGCTGAAAATGCTCAGAGATTGACGATGTTTGGTAAAAAATGATTTTGAAGAAAAATGGAAAATTTTGGAAGTTTTTTGCAAAAAATTGAAATTTTGGCGATTTTTGGTAGAAAGGAGGACCAGGGACACCAGTTAAAAAACTTACCCACCACCAATCCTTTCGTTGGAGTGGGTCATCTTTTTAGACCTTATTTGCTTGGAGGGGGATACTAGATCTGTTACCTCTTTTCATGTATATTAGGATGTGATGGATTATTTTGAGCAATCCTCTGATCCAAAAAAGCCTCCATTAAAAAACCTTTTTTAGCTTCCGAAGATTATGATTACCGAGAAAACCAGGACTATGATTTAGGAGTTGTAGTTCATGCTGTCAAAAATAAAAGATCTTCTCAATTTCCTGAGTTTAATATTGAATACGTCACATCAATTGATGATTTTAATTATAATGATCAGTTAAAGGCTAAATTATAGAGTCGTTCAGGGCCGTAGATTGGTTAGGGTTCCCGGGCGCGGTGCAACCTTCCAGCTTTTAATGAGCCAAAATTTTAAAAAATCCCTTATGTTTTGTCCAGTCTTTGGTCTGCAAAAAACCAACAGAGAAACTTTCGTAATTTTAGATGGGACCTATTTTTTGATGTTCTTCTTTTTATGGCCCTGGAGTCATTGTTGTTAAAATTTATGTCAAATAAATAAAAAAAATTTTCAAATAGACATTCACATATACACGTGTGTTTCAAGGCAAGAAAAGTTTGAAGCCAGCAATTTTTTTATAGAAATGTTGATTATCTGGGGGGTTTTGGGTATGTGGGACACAAATCCGAAGGAATTTTTGATCTCATTGAGTACCTCTACTCGGACGGGGTACCCCACCCTCCCCCTCCCAAAAGGATAAAAATGTATTGGGTTGTATCATAAGTTGTTGTCGCTGAAAAACATCTAAAATCGTCATTTTTTGCTCGTTTTTGATGAAATTTTTTTCAGTAGTAAGCAAGAATGTATGATGAATATGATCCAATCAGTCTTTTTGAGCATAACTCATGTTTTCGTGTCAATATTCAAACTTTTTTTTTAAATTGGGCTCTCAATGATGTATCATTATTTAAACTATTGATATTTGGCTATATAAGTCGATTTTTGACCCTCCTAGGGTATTTCTATGCGTTGAACACTAATCCGCAATTATTTTTTTCCTAAACCTCTGGAATATGGTCCAAAATCGCTTACAAAGAGGTACCCCATACGAGGTAAAAACCCCTTGTTGGGGTATTAACCTCTTATGCGGTACTTTAGGGTTGACACATTATGAGGGAAGCATTTTGAAGGTTCGTCAATGCGCGCAAACGATTTCTCGCATATAAAAACCCCATATAGGACTATATTGAAAAAAATAGTACAAATTTTTTTTTTCGAAAAATCACTTTTTGGTAAGAGTTGAGGTATATACATTCAAACCCATCTAAAACATTATAGCAAATGTTTTATTAAATTTCCTCCCATTCGTTTTTATTTCCGATATTGCTCTCTCTCTCGAATGCAAAAGTAATTATTGTGATCCGACTTAAAACGTAGGACTAGATGCATAATGAAAATATCCAATTTTTTCAAAAAACCGGATTTTGTGTAACTCTGATTATTCTAAAATTATAAGTCGGATCGCAAAAAGTCTTTTTGCAGGTGAGGAACATGATTTTGAGATGTTTGGGACACAAAACAATAACGGCTTCAGACTTTTCTTGCTTTTTCCATATTTTGAAACACACTTGAGGGGGGAGGGTGGAACTTCCCTAAAAAAGTTGTTTTTCAAAAAAAACATAAGGGGCTCTTATGATTAGTGATTTTTTAGAGATTTCGAGCACCTCCCCCCCCCCTCTTCCCTACGCCACTGAGCGGGGTCTTTATTTTTGGGCATGTCTGATTGAGGAGACAGATATAGACTCCCTCTATATGTATGATCATGACCTAACTAATAATTATTACCACAAAATAAGCAACAACTATCAAAATCATCCAAATTAACAGAACTTTTATGGAATATTTTAAACGTGACTTCATTTTCCCAATCTGGCTTAACAACTACTCCAAAACACCAACCATCATCTCTTTCCTTGATATACGATCGAGTTTTCGAACCCAGAATTATGCGTTTCCTAATGGGACTTTTTTCTTTGTATTGGATTTTTCTTTTTTCGAAAAAAGAGTATAGGGTTTTGTACAAGTTGGCATTTGCGGCTAAAATTATGCGTATAAATTAAGAAATTTAAAAAAAGCTTACATATTAATTTAATTGATTTGATATAGGAATTTAAATTTTTATCTTCTTCAAATACCTAAAAGTCAAGATGTAGATAAAAGCAAGGGTAGGTAAGGGCATAAAAATGAAGGGTAAGAGGTAAAAGTCAAGGACGTAGCTGTAGGGGGAGTGGGGACCGGTGCCCCTTCCCCATTCTGTTTGAAGACCGGAAGAAAAACTAAGGGTCCAAGGTAAATTTTTTGGAGTGGACCCCCCCCCCCCTCAAATCAAAACCAAGCTACGCCCCTGCCACTCGGCCATGTGATCCTGTAGTCTTTATATACGATATATACCTCGTTTTACTCGTCTCGTTGAGCTGAGTCAAATGGCATTACTCGATTTTAAAATTTCGAGTTTCCGCCAATTTTTGCCCAAAAACCGCCGTGACTTAAATGGGGTCATAAATAAAAAATTCTCCTACTTGTAACCACTTTTGACAAAATTCAGGGATAAAATTTTCTGATAGCCCAGATCCAGATAATGTAATCGAATACCGCATATTCCCCTCTAATCTTTTAAACTTGATAAAATTGACTAATTCAATTGGTGTAAACGAAATATTAGCTAGAACCGGATGAATTTTCACATGAATTTCATGCGGCGGTGATGCCAATTGAACGATAGGATTAGCTTCATAATCAGTCCACCTTAAAAATGAATTGTGCCAGCGTTGAAGAATATCTGCTTTCTTGAAAGGTTTTAAAGGATCAGTCCGAGCGGAAAAAAGTTGCCATTTTTTGCTGATATTCATTATTGATTCAATGAAAAATTATCAGGTACATGTTTTCGTTGTAATACACAAAATTTCAAATCACCAACTTGTAATTATCTCGAAAACGACAACAATACCGTAAAAACAAAAAATGCTCCATTTTTTATGAAGTTTCCGAATATCAACAAAAATGGCAACTTTTCCCCGTTCGGACTGGCCCTTTAAGTGAAAAGGTAAAATATAAAAAAGACTATACCTCGAGTATGGCTGGATCTTTGATGAAAGAATCGAATTGAAATTGAACTTGTAAAGTATGCACGTAAGTAAAAGTTGTTAACAATGTTAAAATGCTAGTAAAATCCTGGTTCTTTAATTGATATGCCTTTATAATTATCTTTAAAAAGATGAATTTTTTCAAAAATTAACTATAGACTCACCTTATGAATTTTAATTTTCTGCCCAATAGTTTGATAAAGCTCTTTCCAAACTTCTAAATATTTCGAGCCAAATCCTTCAGTAATATCATATTCCATAAAAACACGATTTTTTAGGCCCACAAGGTAGTCAGGTGAAGTATAAAATCGTGACAAATAGTGTCCGAAATTACAGCGCTCGTCACACTTTGAATATAGACCAAGTTTTTCACAAGGATAAAAATAGCGATTCTTTTTAATTTGTATCATTGATAACGGGTATAGCGGTAGCCCGGATTCATTCGCTTCGATAATGTCACGCCATTGACGATTGACTTGTTTGAATTTTTCGAATTCTTCTCTTTTAAAATTCTTAAAGATGTCGCATAAAATGTCGACTGGTATGTTTTTCATCGTAAAATTCTAAAATGTGTATTTTTTTATTTTGTTTTATTCACAAATTTCTCCAAATCAGCTGATTTTTTGCACTCGGGGTTTTTGGGTATGGGAAACATGAATCCGAAAGAATTTTATGATTTTGATCGCCGGAGATTGTCGAATCAGCAAAAAAAACTTTAAAAATTTAAATTTTCTAATGTTTCATTAATCGTGATGATAATAAATTCAATTGAATCAAGCAACGTTGCCTGATTCGCTTGAATTGTTTATTGAAACAATTTATCGACGATTATAAAATTTAAAATCGGCGGGGGAATGCCGCTCAGAAGTGACGCTCGGGAGTGCCGCTCGGGAGCGACACTCGGAAGCTCCGCTTGAGATTGACGGTCGAGAGCGCCGTAGGCGCTCGGTATCCAGTTTATTGGAAAAAAATTTGAAAATTTTCCTTTGGTCCACGAAGGATAAAAAACTTTTTTTAAACACCGCTCGGGATTTTTTTTTGTTGAAATTTTGTCTCAAATAGTCTGAATTTTTGTATTCGGAAGTTTTTCGACTCGGGGAAACTAGAATCTGAAGGAATTTTTTATTTTGACCACATGAAAGTAGAGAAATCGTCCATTACCAATTGTCCGTTAGTTAAATTTGTCAAACATTGCCAATTGTCCTAGTGTCGTGGCCCTTTGAGCGCTGTTTTCTACTCCTGGTTCATAAATCGTAAAACAAGTTAATATCCCTCAAGTAAATCTTAGAAAAAACTTAATATGGAAACATTATAAAACTTTCGAAAGAAAAAAGAAAATCAATAAAATTAAAAAAATAATCAACATTCAATGTCAGAAAAATTTCACGCAGCTGCTTTTACGTTTGGTTACGTAGCTGCGTGACTTGCCAGATCTGGCAAGCATAGTTCACCAGTAGGAGGTGTATACCGGTCCCTCAGGATGGATGGATGAATGGCCTTTCAGGAGGGGTACAGGGGCCAAGGATGAGTGGTAGGGGGTACTGTACCCCCTGGAACCTATGCTGATAAGTTTGCTGAGGAAGCCGGAACGATCCCATCAGGGTCAAATTATAAAAATTTCAATGTGTGCACGCATTTTAGTTTTGTAAAAATTTTATAATAAAAAGATTTTCTTTGGCATCTTTAATTTTAAAGTTCCCCTTGAAATTAGCAGTAAAAAGGGGTAAAAACGTATTATTGGGACCAAAATAACCAGGGCAGATAATTCTGCCCCCCCCCTATATTTATTCACTTTTAAACTTTTATCAATTTTTAGCATTTTAAAAATGAAACGACCATCGGAAGATTTATTAAACGAGTTTTATGAGTTGGCTGAACTAAAAGAAGAAAATCGTTTATTAGCTGTAAAACGATTCCTCGAAAATAAAGTAAAAAATTTGTCAACAAACTAAAAGATTTTAAAACGTTTTATTTTTAGGAATTACTATCGCATAAAAGTTATATCCTTGAGCGTTTAATTCACGGACTATCTTCAAATAGAGCTGGTTCTCGACTCGGCTTTTCTACGTTGTTAACTTTATTTTTAAAAGAATACCATGCAAAAATTTCGATTGATGAGATTTTTAAGATTGTTGACGAGAAGTTGGATTTGACCAAACCGGTGAGGACCTGATGGAATAAGGATTACTGGTTGGCTAGGGAGGGGGTGGGGCAATTCCTCAAAAAAGGCTGATTTTTCCCAAAAAACATAAACGGAACCCTTATTGTATAGGAATTTTTTTAAATTTTGGTACACTAGGGCACCTGCCCCATCCCCTTGCCTACGACACTGTC
>JAQGBS010004614.1:0-10129 GCA_034698545.1 Acrobeloides obliquus
GTACTCGATTTTAGAGATTTTTTAAGCCATATTTGAAAAAAATCTAAAAAACGAAGTAGCGAATGTTTACTTGTTAGGCATAGGCTAAGAGTAAGGCTTAGGCATAGGCTAAGACATAGGCTTAGGCTAAGACATAGACTTAGGTTTAGACATAGGCTTAGGCTAAGGCTTAGGCATAGGCTAAGTCATAGGTATAGATTTAGGCTAAGACATAGGCTTAGGCATAAGCTAAGGCATAAGCTAAGACATAGGCTTAGGCTAAGACGTAGGCTGAGTCATAGGTATATACTTAGGCATAAGCTAAGGCATAGGCTAAGACATTGACTTAGGTTTAGACATAGGCTTAGGCTAAGGCTTAGACATAGGCTAAGTCATAGGTATAGGCGTAGGCTTAGACATAGGCTAAGTGATAGGCATATGCTTAAGCAACTATAAAACAGCTGGTTTTCGTCTTAATTCAAAGATTTCAGCAAAATTTTGTCGAAAATCGAAATTTTTTGAGCGTTTTAAGTTAAAAATGAGTTTAAGTTAAAAATGAGCTTTTGGCTAAGTTCTGGAAATCTATTAATTTGTTTATAAATAGCTTTGTATTTTCTTATTAGTTTACACCTGCTTCATTAGAGAAATTCTTTTTGGCTATCATATATAAATCTGATCATTTGACTTTTGATTTATTTGAATGTCGTTTGATGTTTCGAAAGTTGACATTTCGAAACTTTTATATATTTTTGAGTATTTCTTCAGAAATACAAGGTCAATACTGATAGTTTTGGTGTCGTTAGAATGCTGGATTTCGTAGCAATCGAATTACACTAAATTCATGCCATAACTCTTTCTGGTTGCGGAGTTATTGCATAATTAGTAAAAAAATGTCCGTTTTTTTGACATTTTTTTTACTAATTATGCAATATCTCCGCAACCAGAAAGAGTTATGGTATGAATTTAGTGTCATTCGATTGCTACGAAATCCAGCATTCTAACGTCACCAAAACTGTCAGGAATGGCTTTGTATTTCTGGAGAGATCCTCAAAAGCATAAAAAACGTTTCGCAATGTCAAATTTCGAAACATCAAACGACCTTTATTAACAATAAGATAATACAGAGTGAGTAAAAATGAGATGTTTGCGAATTTTTTCATGAGTTTGGGAAACGAAAATTTTTTTCCTTAAAAAAACTCCTATAGGGGTATTTTTATGCGGGGACACATTTCAGGACATTTAAGGGACCAAGGCAAATTTTTGAAAATTTTCTAGGACTTCCCCCCCCCCATCGAAACCCATTTTGCGCCGTTGGTCCTATCCATTTGACCATGGATGTCAATGACGTTGGCAGACTTTGTTCTTTGCTCCAGACTGTCTGAATTTTTTTGATTAAAAAAGATTTTTTTATGTATAAGAATCCCATGTACAGGGTGAATCAAAAGTAGGGGTCGCAAATACGTCAATGTAATGACAGATTTGTACGTCAATTGGATTGACGGAATTGACTTGAATTGACAGACGGCGTACGTCAATACGTTGACGTACGTTCGTCAATACGTTTGAAGTGATTCCCCTCCCCCTTTAAGGGTTGCGGATTCTGGTAAAGCTCGAAATTTGGAGTATTTTGAAGAAAAAATATTGAAAAAGCTTTTAAAATGGCCGAGATACCCCCCAGTAGTAAAAATTATAGTCGAAATTTTTTTCTGTTACCACGAAACTTTTTATTGAATCAGACAACGTGTACATTGAAACGAAAAGAAACGTGGATTCTTATATAGCTTTTTTAATGCATCCCTGCGTGGTCGTATGTTAGATAGTGGTTAGTAGTAGTAGTTTGTAGTACTCAGGATTAGCACTAACTATTACTACAGACTACTACTATTACTACAGACTACTACTATAGACTACAACTACATGCGTGGTAGTATGGCGGGAAAATCAGGATTAGTTAGTACTATAGTAGTCTGTAGTAATAGTAGTAGTAATAGTCTGTAGTTGTAGTCTGTAGTAGTATTCTGTAGTAATAGTAGTAGTCTGTAGTAATAGTTAGTGCTAATCCCAATACTACTATCTACAAACTATTACTACTAACCACTACCTATTTTTTCCTGCCATACAACCACGCAGGGATGCATCAAAAAAGCTATTTAAAGATCCATATTTCTTTTTTTTCGTTTCAATATGCACGTTCTCTGATTCAATAAAAAAATGGTAGCCAAACAAATTTCCTATAGCAAATTTTGAATATTTTTCTCTCTCCAAATTTTTGAAATTTGATCCAGTTTTACTCTTTGCAATTTGGCTCCACGGAGTTGTTCGATTTTTGATGTCATAATAATCCTTGTCTAAAGAATGAGTTCCGGGTGGCTAAAATGTTTTAGAAATTTTTTTTAGAGGCTTAGTAAATTGAGGCAATTTAAGAAAAAGTTCGTGTCATTTTCTGCCAAGCTTGAGTAGGAAAGATTCTTTGAAATTGTTGTGATTTTTATAAAAAAAATTTTTAATAAAAACATAAGGAAGAGGATTAAGGCTATTTTTTCGAGTTTTCCAAAAAAAACTTTTTTTGAAAAATCACTTGGTGTTTTTTCGCATAAACATGAAATTTTTTTTGTTGAAAATCACTTTTTAACACTAAAATGCTGAATTTTTTTGTGACAATAAGAGAATTTGACATGCTGAATATAATGCGCAAAAAATTTTTGAAAAAAACGTCTAGGGGGTCTATAGGACTCTTTCGTTGTGTGTTATTTTTGGAAAATTTCATGATTTTCTTGAAATTTGCATATATAGAATTGTTTTGAGACGCCGTTCACCCCACTTGTGTGAAAGTTGATGATCCACCCTACAGTCACCCAAACATTAAAAAAATGCTTTCTTGACCCTGATTCAGGGAAGGACGATATGTGTATTGAAAAAGGAACAAATTTTCGAAATTTCGGTAGAAAACAAATTTTCTAGAAGTTTTTCTAGGTGAGGAATCGATTGCGCGCATTCCCGCAGCTTGAAAATGCTTCCTTGACCTTGTGAATATGGATTTTTGAGAGTACAGTCTACCATAACTTTCGCCACGTTGTCAGAAAACTATAACTTTTGCCACATAACTTTTGACACGTTCGTGTCAATATACATATTTATTGCAAATCAGGCTCAATTAGTCTGAAATTAAATATGTTTATTGACACAAAAGTGGCGAAAGTTACGTGACGAAAGTTACATGGTAAAAGTTAGCGTAGTGAGATTCGTGGTGAGTTATATTGCAACAACCTACTAACTTGCCAGTCTACTAGCTAGCCAGTATACGTGCTTGCCGCAAATAATTGGTGCATGAGTTCACAAATGAATGGTACGTGAATTTTCGTACCAGCTCAGATTATGTCCAATTAAAATTTTGCACACCTTATTTTCCAACTACAACTCGCACAATTTTAAATTTGTTTATGCTTGACCACTATGTTTTTCTTTTGTTTATTTTGCAGAAATAAGAATAGTGCAGGAGAGCATAAGTTCCTAAGATTAAGCCTATGATTAAGTCTTTTTGAAACTCTCGTTACTTCCTGGTATATGAACTTGATAAAAAAATCTCGTTATTTCCTAATATAACACTTGAATTAAAAATAAAAGTAGCTTTTGGATAAGTTCTGGGAAGCTTTTAATTTTGTCTATAAAAGCGCTTTGAATTTCCTTATTAGGTTATTCCATAAATTAATATCACCTTAAGTCCAATTCCATCACGGCCTATACCAATTGATAGAGCTCGGCGAGAGAAGAAAAATGATACTAAAATCATGGGTTTATCCTTCAAGGAAAATTTTTTTAGCCTCATCAAGTTTTAATGTAAGATTATAATGCAATTTTATCGCTTTATAAGAAGTTGCCTTCATTGCCGAGTGGCTAAGACTCTCGGCTTATGTATTGCTTGCATCGGTTCGATTCCCTGCAAAACTCATGTTTTTGCCCCTACCAAAAAATAGAAAAATACATATACTCGAAGCGAGGCCGAGCTCCGTAGCACGGCTAATAAATATACAACTTCTTTTCCTCTTGGGGCGCGAAGCGCTCGGTTCCTTAGTTCTTCCATAAGTATTTATCGCGGTTTTTTAAAGGGAGAGTAACATTTATAGCCTATTCTCGAAAAATCGAACAAATTTTTTTCGATTTTCTTCTAAAAATCGACTTTTTAGGATAATTTCTAGGCGAAAAATCGTTTGCGCACATTTTCGAAGCGTGAAAAATTAAGTTTGACCCTGAAAATCAAGCTAGAACTGCGTTTCAACGCGACAATTTTTTCTGAACCGATGGGGGCGTAACATTTATGGCGTATTCTCGAAAAGACGCGAAAAAATTTTTTCTAAAAAGGACCTTTCTAGGCCTAATGCGCGGTTGATCGATTGCGCGCATTATTAATGTGTGAAACGCTTCCTTGACCCCGATTCAGGGGAAAAAGTTCGTTTTTTGAACCAAAAACTGCCATTGTCGATGTCTAGACGTCGTTTTCATGTGTCGAAAATGTGCGCATAAAATTACGTATTAATTGGTGCTTTCCAGAAAAAACTCGACATTTTTTGCAAAAAGTGCAACAAAAAATCATAAAAATTGGCTTCATTCGAACGAAGAAATAAAATATTGGAACAATGGTCTAATTTAGTATCATAAAATCTTCGCTCCCCTCCGAACGCGATAGCGCTCGGGGCAGCAGGACAATGTTAATCAAATGTTTCAGGGAGCTGTTTCAACGGACTTGTTTCAACCGAGTTGTTTCAATGGACATGTGTCAACCATGTGACATGTGAAAACTTTAACAGATCAACGTTTCATGCTTCCAAATTTGCGCCACTCGGGAGTCGGCGCAAATTTGGAGGCATGAAACGTTGATCTGTTAAAGTTTTCACATGTCACATGGTTGACACATGTCCATTGAAACAAATCGGTTGAAACGTTCCATTGAAACATTTGGTTACATATGCCCTGCTGCCGCGTTCGGTCTCCTGGCTTATTTCGATAGTGCGAGCAAAATTCATTTTATACTCTCGATTTTTTTCTCATGGAAAAATCGCTCCAAAATTATGTAGATTTTCCAAAGTACATAAAGTTCCAGCCGATCTTCGACGTATTAATTTAATCTGCCTAGAAAGAGTAATGTCAATTTTTCGATTGTTATTATATTCAAATGACTTCTTCCGTATTGTTTGTTTAAAAAAATATTTGTGTACAAGTTTTAATTTCATCGAAGTATATATTTTTTTCCTTGAAATCTCTACTATATTTTTAACTTGATGAACCGTATAAAACCTTTTTACGTAACGTCAATTTTTTCAGCTAATGCCCTCATTAGGAAAATTTTCAAGTCAGCTGTCACAGATCTTGACGACATTTATATTTATCTAAAATATTTTCTCTTCATCAGTACTTAGAAAATTGCTTATAACTTCCGCTTTCTATATAGAGCTGTTTAATTATCGTAAATCAAGTTGATTTCCTGGTGGTTACTTCTTTTTCGAAATGAATTTTACGGAATTTTGGAATAGCAGTAGTATTATGTTGGCAACCACTCCAGAAACAATCATACGACAGGCAATAGCTCTGGAAAGACACCCTCATTATATTTATGCAAGGAATGTGTATAAATGGCTAGTGCCACTAATGGTCTCGATTTTGTTGGTAAGATATGCTTGAAGTGGATGAAAAAAATACACAAACGTTATAAACACAAAAAACGTTATCACATGATGTGCACGGATACTGAACATACGTTAGATGATTTTGAACAATGTTCTTTTCACATGAACTGTGTTCGATTCATATGAACTATGGTGTACTAACGTTATCACATGGGATGATAACCATATATGCACAAGGGGAGGTGCTGTATCCACCTCAATTCATCATATTGAGAAAAATTTCTTTAGAAAAATTAGTAACTAATTCGCATTTTTGGTCAAAAATGTTCAAGTATAGTCCTAACCTAGTTGTATTGAGGATCCTGTACCCCCCCTTGTTTACCTATGGTGATAACGTTATCACAGGGGGTGATAACGGGCCAGTCCTTGCCTCAGACAGCAGCTGCATGGACCAAACAGCTGCTGCACGCTGCGGCGCAGCTGCTGTTTGGTCCATGCAGCAGTAGCGCCGCAGCTTGTATGAAATCACGCAGCAGGAGTATTTTCTACACAGTTATTTTATAGCGTGCAGTATGAGAAAAAAGGTTACTGTGTGGAAAATACTCCTGCTGCGTGATTTCATACGAGCTGCGGTGCTACTACTGCGTGGACCAGACAGCAGCTGCATTGCAGCTGTTTGGTTCACGCAGCGCACAGATGCTGCATGCAGCGCGCAGCTGCTGTCTGAGGCAAGGACTGACCCAGCGATTATCACTAATGATAACGTTATCACGTGATAAGTGATAACGTTATCACCGGTCCCCGGTGCACCCAAAAAATATTTTTTACAAGAAAATATGCAAATTTCAATTTTTAGGTAGCAATAATTGGAAATATATTAATAGTCTTATCATACCCCTGGTTAAGCCGACCAATTAGCCCATATAATAGGCTATGTATAAGTTTAGCTTTGGCAGATGCATGGGCTGCTTCTCTTCTAGCCACGGGTATACTTTGATAATACGAAATTTTCGAAAAAAGTTTTTGTCAACTTTAGGCTTGATTGTAAACAGCTACATACCAGTTGTGTTACGAGTGCCACAGACAGATAAATGTTTGAATTGTGTGCTGGAGATTTTTCGCATTGCTGGAATGTTGACTTCGAATTTGCATATTTTAGCATTGGCTATTCACCAATTTGTTGGGATTATTTATCCATTAAAGTACAGGGTATGTTTTGTTTTAAATACAAAGTTTCAACTGTGTATTACAACGAAAACCTTTATTTCAAATTCCTGATTCAATCAAAATTTGTTTATTGACAAGAAGCCAATTTGTATATATTCGGAAAATTCATGCAAAATGGAGTGTTTTTTGTCGTAACGACAGACCAATAAATTCTTGTTGCCCCTCCACCGGTATGACCCTCTTTCCTCCCCCTCCCCGGCACGACCCTCTTTCTTCCCCCGGCACAACCCTCTCGACCCCTCAGCACGACCTCCTTTACCCCTCGGCACAACCCTCCGACCCTGCCCTGTCGTCACGACACCCCGCAGCCCATGTGTGTTTCGAATATATACAAATTGTGGCAACTTTTTACCAAGTGGACTGATCCATTTAAAAACTTTAGATGATTCTCACAACACGAAGACAACGTCTATTAGTCATAATGCTGTGGGTTCTGCCAATTTTGTACATATTCGTGTGGTTTATCGCCGATCCCAACGATGGCTTTCGAGTTCCTCAATGCTCCTTATTGTTCTACAATCGTCTTCCATTTCGTTTAACCGTGTTTACTTCATTCATAATCCCGTTATTTGCAACGTTCGCTTTATATGCCACCATACTGTTCACATTGTTGAAGGCTAAGGCTAAATTTGATCATGATATCAGGTGAGAGGTTGCTGAAATTTGAACAATTTTCAGCACCAATTTTTCAAAGTTATCACATTTTTTATTTAGAAAATCCATGCATCATGGCTATCACCGCCGCGTGAAGTCGAAGCTAAAATTAGTTTGGACAACTTTACTCATCTTGTCAACTTTTACCCTGTCTTGGGGTGTTTGTGTGCTATACTTTGTGCTGGTTTGCAAAGAAGGATGTGTTTTTGTTTATATGCGCAGTATCAGCTTTCATTTTGGCTTTTTGCTGAATTCAACAGTGAATTTTCTGGTAAGCAGTTGAGCTAGGTGATGCTCAAAGTTACAAAAAAAGTGACAATTCTTGTCACCGACCAGAAATATGCGAATTTTGAGCACGATATTATTCGATTCATTGTGACAAAGGAGCACGGTGCGCAAAAAAATCGAAATTTTTTCGAAAAATCGAAAAAAAATTTTCACGAAAATTGGACAACTTTTAATTTAGCCGGGAATCGAACTCGCGCCTTTAAAGTGCAAATCAGTCACTTTACCCACTCGACCATGGGAAACCCCAAATCCCCATAATATGGTACTCGTTTTGAAGCTCTTGGGGAGCTGAGTCAACTGGCGACATTTATTTTTAATGCCCTTTTCTGTTTTTTTTGCGCGTCGTGGGAGATAAATTTGTCACTATGAACAATCGATGTTCGTGCTCAAAATTCGCATATTTCTGGCCTATGACAAGGATGATCACTTTTTATGCATCCCTAAGTTGAGAAAAAAACATTTAAAATTCCAACATTGTAGGTGATGTTGAAGCTGATGCTGAACCCACTTATCTATGCACTTCGAATGAGACATATCAGGGCTAGTGTCGCCGCACTCCTTTCAATGTTATGTTTCCGACATTTCGGAAAAAACTTAGCCATAAATCAAATCTCTATGAATTTTGTGACCACTACTCAACTCCCGGATTCTGAACCAAATAGTCGACGTGCTTCCAGATATTTAACACGAATGAGCTCAGACTTGGCACATCTGAAGCCATTTTCAAATCATTCCGTAACAAATGGAGAAGTACCGGTAGTTATGGGTTCGACCTCAGCTAGGGATCCGCGGAGATCAGCTTCAGTCGTCGGAGCTTCAGGAGCTGTCAGCACAAGAAACGAATATATTGCACATAGCTCAAGAAATAGTTGTCGACCTAAACTTGTGAGGGAAAATGAAGAATGGGGTAGATTAGTTAATAAGCGGATATCGCGTATTTAAAAACAAATTTTGATGATCGTAAAAAACGGGTATTTATTTCATTGTGATGATCTGTTGTATATGTATA
Organism: Acrobeloides obliquus; assembly: GCA_034698545.1. NCBI lineage: Eukaryota > Metazoa > Nematoda > Chromadorea > Rhabditida > Cephalobidae > Acrobeloides > Acrobeloides obliquus. Next base: position 8,779 of record JAQGBS010004614.1, read on the forward strand.
CATGAAATTTTTAAATGTATCTGGTAGTTCGGGTTAGTGACCTAAAAAAATTTTTAAGAGCTTCGACAGATGAGTCTCCAGGATTTTTATACGAATTTTTCCTATAAAAAATATCCTTATCCCCAGAAACGTCCATTTTTTTACATTTTAAAAAGGGGCTTAAAGCCTATAGGGCTTTAAGCCCCTTTTAAAAAAATATATATAATTTTTCCGAATTTTGAACCCTGTCATTTCGGGTCGCTAATCCGAACTAGTATCATATATCTAAAAAATAAATTTTATTCGATACTTAGAAGAGAGCGTCTCTACAAAATTTACAATTTTATAAAAGTAGATTCGAGAGAGAGTTTGATTCACATTGTTTTCGTTATTTTTTTAAAATAAACTGGACACCGAGCACCTACAGTGCGAATTTTGACAAAAATCGAAAATTTTGCTCAAAATTGAATTTTTGCTCAAAAATCGAATTTTTAGAAAAATTTCGATTTTTGAGCAAAATTCAATTTTAAGCAAAAATTTCAAACTACAAAAAACCGTCAACGAATTCGAGGAACCCAACGACCAAAAGAAACTCTTCATGAAAGTTGGCCAAAAAACTGGGGATTTCCGATAGATCAGTGCGTAGAATACTTCATGAAGAGCTTGGGATGAAACCATTCAAGTTCAAGAAGCACCAAAAGTTAACGGCAGAAGCTAAAAAGGAACGCTTGGATGAGGGTCGATCTCTGCTACGTCGTTTTACGATGTGTGATCATGAACATTCTCATGTGACCGGTTTATTCTGCCGCACCTTGTATTATTTAAAAAAATATAACAAAATTTTAAAGAGATAATTGACTTTCAGCAAAAATATTTTACACTGCATATTTCTGAGTCCATTCTTTAAAAAAATAAAATCCAACGTGTACTAATTTCCCTGAATCAGGGTCAAGGAAGCAATTTCACGCTTCGAGAATGCGCGTAATCGATTCGCCGCATGAAATTACCCCAGAAATATGATTTTGAGGGAGAAATTTGAAAATTTTCACTTCAATATACACATCTATTTCTCTGAATCCGGGTGAAAGAAGCATTTTCACGCGAGTGGGGGACTTTTGCGCCCTCACATATGCGCACTGACACTTGCGCTCCCGACATTCGCTCTCCGACATTTGCGCGCCAAAATTTATGCAACGACATTTGCGCACCCGACATGGCAAAGGGAAATAAATATTTTAAAACAGTTAGTCACTTACTTATTGAAGTATCCCAGGTGTCTTTAACTGGAGGACCAAAACACGTGTGTTTCATAAAGAGGGAAAAGTTCAAAAAGTCTGAGGCAAGTACTTTTTTATGCTTAAATAGCCTCAAT
>JAQGBS010004615.1:0-10128 GCA_034698545.1 Acrobeloides obliquus
CCTTGAATGTCAATAGTTCAAAATTAAAAGTGACAGTCGAGCGACGGGTGGTAACAATTTTTTGCCATCAAAGAGAGTCCCAAAACCTGCTCTCCATGTAAAAAATATCATCCCTTCCTCCCTTTAAAAATTAGTAGCATTTTAACAATGTATTATCGATCATCCTCTGTCTGTATTAGATCATTTTTCTTTACATTTTTGACTTATAGATTTGTTTTGGAGTCATGTTAAAAAATTCTAAACTAATAGTGTAGTGGTAAATGGCGCTGATGGCGGTTTTTTTCTAAAATTGGAGGAAATTCAAAATTTAAAAACAAAAAAAAGTTATACCAATCGACTCAGCTCGTCGAGACGAGTAGAACTAATACCATAACCCATGGTCAAGTGGCTAAAGTGACAGAACTGCAGTTTATAGGGTAGGATTCGAATCCCGTTTCGAATTTTTAATGACTGCAAAGTGTCTTAGAGACCAAGATAAAGATATGCAAAAATTTTCAATGAATTTGGGCAACTTCGAAGCGGGATTTGAATTCAAAATGAGTTTAAAACCATAGACAAAAAGCTAAATACACACACGGGACTCGAACCCTGTACCTTTAAATTAAAGAACAGTACTCTATCTAACTGCGCTATGCAACTTTATTTTCCAGGTTCTCTCTTTTTTGTTATAAACTACAAATCTGTCACTTTAGCCACTTGGCTATGGACTTGGGATGAAAAAACATTTTATAGTATTCGATCTACTTGTCTCGTTGAGCTGAGTCGATTGGCATGACTCGTTTTTAAAATTTCGAATTTCCCTCAATTTTAACAAAAAACCACCGTGGGTTTATAAAACTAGGTTCAATCTCTCTAGACAAGGACAATTTTTTGAATGAGGGAGGAGGAGCATTGATATACCCTCAGCTAGGGTTAAAATTCCTGAGGAATGGCAGTGCCGTTGCCAAGTTGATCAAGGTTCATCCCCTATTTCTTTTAAAAATTGAAAAATTCCTCTCTCTCCCGGAATCAATTTTTTATTTTGTAAATTTTTGAAAAAATATCCATTTTTCAATCTCTAAAAATGATATTTTGCAACAAAAAGCTTTTAAAAATACCCATTTTATCCATAAAGCGATTGATTGCCTGAAAATTCAATCCAAAAATATTTTTCCGGCCAGTTTAACGGACTTTTTTGAGCCTATTAACTGGCACTAATCCTCTTAATAATATCCTCAACCATCAAAATGCTTTCAAAATCTGAAATTTAACGCTTTTTACGTTTATACAAAGCTTTTATTTTCATCAACCGGTTTTTTCCATTGCGGCCAATTTTCATAACGGTTCTCTTAGTTCTTTACGGATTAAATATATTCATGCCTAAAGTTGGCAAATGGATAGTAAACAATTTTTATTTTTGATCATTAGTTTTTTATATTCAAAAATTGCTCAAAATTTTAAAAATGGGGATGAGACATTGACGTCGTTTTGTAAAATTTTTCTGAACGAAAGAAAAATATATATTAAGTTTCCTTATCAACGGGCACGGAAGCAGGAGAGGGGGCTATAGTCTGAAACTATTAGCCCCGGGGCTAGCCCCCTCCCCCATCAAAGTAAAAAATATGAAAAAAATGACCCCTAAGTTCCCCCATCCCCCCTTCGGTAGGTGTATTCCGTGAGATCAAATTTGAAGAATTCCTTCGGATTCGTGTTCCCCATATCCGAAAACCCCCAAGTACAAAAAATCAGCCCATTTGGAGAACTTGATGAAAAATCGATTTTTTTGCTTTGGTCCCCCAAGGGATAAAAGTAAAAATAACCCTATTAGGAGTAATTTACTGCAAGAAATCGATTGCTCGCACTCCCGAAGCGTAAAAACGCCATCTTGACCAAGTTTTCGTGAAAAATTGCCTATTTTTTTCACTTTTTTCATCTTTTTTCGTCAAAAAAAGGTGAAAAAATAGACAATTTTTCACGAAAACTTGGTCCAGATGGCGTTTTTACGCTGCGGGAGTGCGCCAATCCATTTCTCGCATTAAATTACTCCCTATAGGGTCATTTTTACAACAAAATTTTTCTCCCAAATGATCGCAAAAATGCATCTTTAAGAAGAGGGGATAACAATTGGGGCCGGTTCTCCGGACGTCAATTTTTGACAAAAATAAACTTTATAACACCCTAAATGAATTTTTCGGAAAAAGTGATGTTCTACAAAGTTGTTCAGAATTTTAAGGGGAACAACTTTGTAGAATATCACTTTTTCCAGAAAATTCATTTAGGGTGTTAAAAAGTTGATTTTTGTCGAAAATTGACGTCCGGAGAACCGGCTCCGATTGTTACCCCCTTTAATACTATGGTTAATGTCACGCTTTTGAAATTTTGAATAAATTTTTTTCGCAAGTAATTTTAAGAACCGGATTCAAAAGATTCTTTGATTATTCAATTTTTGGTTGAAATTATTCCTGCTCAATTTTTAGACATTGCTATTAAAATCATTAACTTAAAATATCTCACAATAGAAGGGCATCTTTTAATTCAATTCCTGTCAAATATTCTCGCAAATTTTCTGTATAGACTATTTTTTTATCGAAAAAATTGCCGCATGTTATCAAGTGTCTATGACGTCGTTATTTCATATTATAGTGCATTTGATTCCACCAGGGTCGGATTTAAAACTTGTACAATTTCAAAAAATTTTTTAGTTGAAATTCGTTGCGAGAAATTTTTGCCTAGCATATTTTTTATTTAAAAAAAATTATATTTTTTTAAATTTCCTAGAACAAATTTTTTAACAATTGTTTTTCTTTAACCATTTTTTGGCCGAAAAACAATTTCAAGAAAGCTTGTGAAGGAAAATATATCTATTCCCTTAGTAACAGAAACCTAAATGATTTAATGTGGTATTAGGTGCAAGTTTGAGGTTGAATTCACCAAAAATATAATTAATCAGTTTTTATTACAACGCAAGTTTTTTTGAAAAAAATTATATTGGGTTATATTATAAGCACCGGCGGTTCCAAAAATACATTAAACATTTTTCGCTTGATGAAATTTTTTTCACTACTATGCAAGATTGTATGCTGAATACGATCCAATTAGTCTCTTTGAGCGTAACTCATGTTTTCGTGTCAATATCCAGACTTTTTCGAAAAATCGGGTCTCAAAAATGTAGTCTTACTTTAAACTGTTGAAATTTGACTATAAGATCCAATTTTTGACGAAATTTTCAACTTCCCTAGGGTTTTTCTAGACACTTAATACGAACTGTTATTTTTTATCCTAAACCTCCGGAATATGGTCAAAATGCCTTTCAAAGAAGACCGTTTTGGGGATTTTCCACTAGTAAGGGTCAAAATCAAAAAATTCCTTCGGATTCATGTTCCTTATGTCGAAAAACTCCTGTATACCAGATTTCAGCTGATTTGGAGAACTTTTTGAAAATTCGAGTTTTTGGGTCTCTTGTGGGACCAAAGGGTCCAAAAACTCGAATTTTCAAAAAGTTTTTCCAAATCAGCTGGATTTTTGTATCCAGAGAACTTCAATTTTCAAAAAAGTCTGAATATTGATACGAAAACATGAATTCCACTCAAAAAGACTGATTAGATTGTATTCAGTATACACTCTTGCATAGTACTGAAAAAAATTTCATCGAAAACAAGCGAAAAATGTCGAAATTCGATTTTTTTTTGCTTTATCACGTGTGATTGTTAATTATTGTTATTGATTTTTGTGGTGAAATAAGAACTTTTTTGAAAAAAATTTTTAGTTTTGTTTTAAGCAATGGCTTAGCGTCATGTAAGGGAGGGCGGTATTGTAATTCGTTTATGAAAAAAGTAAATTTTTAAGGCTAAAAATAGCATTTTTCGCCAAAAAACACATTTCTTAGCAAAAATGTTCAAAATTTTGCGATTTTTGTCAAAAAATAGGCATTGTTGATGAAAAATTGGCACCTTTTTATTAATAATTGACCCCCTCTCCCACTGTTTTTTGAAAAAAATAATGTATTTTGACACTTCTTCATGAAGAAAAGGTTTATATTTTATACTCTATTCATCTTTATTGAACCCTTTTTTTGACATTCCTTTTTTATGTTCAATAAAATTGAAGAACAAAGACATCTCTCACGCATTGACTAATTATCCCCAGAGACTTAATTCAATAATTTTCCTTGAAAAAATATGTCTATAGGAATTGGGTCTCGTGTTGGAATCTTGAGGCCAGGGCATGGCCGCCAGTCGCTTGTTTGGTCACTCGAGTTCTTTTAACTATTAAGTTAATGAAAAAATTTTTAATGATGTCCATTTTTGAACTCTGCTCAAAGTTTAGAGACGACTTCAAAGAACAATTTTTTCGATTTTTTAAAACATTTTTGCTATTTTTGAGCATGTTTTTTAATCCTTTATGTTTTAGGATGAATTTGACTTGGTTAAGAAAAAATTTTCTCTTAATTTCCACTATTGGCGCCGTTATACTCGGCGCCATTTTGGGCTTTATTATACGACCGTATAACCCAACTCCGAGAACTATTATGCTAATCAGTTTTCCTGGTGAAATTTTAATGCAATTGTTAAAAATGATGATTTTGCCATTGATTATTAGTTCACTTATTGCGGGTAAGCTTCAAAAAATACATTCTCAAATGCTGAAGTTTGAACAGAAAAAGTTTTATCCAAAAATTCCATCACCATCGTGTTCAGCACCCTTAAAAATCTCTAAACGACACCCATCATGCTATAGAAATACTCAAAATTGAATTTTATTACTATCCTCTTATTCAATATACTATGCACGATATAGATCCCTGGTTCAATCCCCGTTGTGTCATCTTTCTCAAAAATGTCTTAAAATTTTTGCACTTGTTTAATTTTTCATTTAGAACTAGATTTTGAAGAAATTTTTTATTTTTGGTCAAAATTTAAGCTTTATTTAAGCCAAAATTTTTACTCAAAATTCATACTTTTCTTCAAAATCTTGTTCTACATGAAAAATTACGCAAATGCAAAATTTTTTAGCATTTAAAAATTTTTTAATGATTTGCCGTGGCTCGAACCAGTGCCTATAAATAGTTTTCATAGCCTAGTGGATAAATGACTAGACATTAAAATTAAATTTTGTTATAAATGTAACAATAGAGGTGTCGTTTAAAGGTTTTCGACTATGCTGAACAAAATCATGACATTATTTTTGGTTGAAAACATTTCTAGACCTCTGAATACCTATAGAAAATCTTTTTATTTAGGCCTAGCCCAGCTTGATGCCAAACAATCCGGACGCATGGGATCTATAGCTTTACTGTATTATTTTGCCACTACTACCATAGCTGTCATAGTAAGGGCAATTTAATAAAAAAATTTTCACTTTCATTAATGAAATTACTTATAGACAGGTATTATATTGGTTTTGACTATTCATCCCGGTGACCCAGCGATCAAAAAAAATCTGGGTATGGAAACTGGAGGAAAGAATGTTAGCACAGTAGATACATTTTTGGATCTTATCCGGTAAGGTTGGGTATCTGATCACCACACGCAGGATCACAAACTAAGGTTCACTTCAAGACTTTCCTATTACGGCCATCAAACGCGGGTGACGGAGTTGTTAAACTCCAGCCATGGAAAAATCTTTTGGACGCAAGGGGGAACCGAATCCTTTCTAATGCCGGTGATGCCGTAGCTTTGGCAGCGCACCGGACTACTACACCATGGTGGTCACTAAATGACTCGTAATTAATTTCGTCTTTGAAGCAGTGCCAACTACAACAGGGGGATATTATGAATTTTGGGTTCGATCTTAAAAATTACTCTCTCTAAGATAAAATCCCAGGTACGGCATTGGGAGATTTGCCACCCCAAACCTGAATAGGAATTAGTGGTGCGGGGAGTGCTCTCTTGACTTGTTTATAAAAATTTTTAAGAAATATGTTCCCCGACAACATTGTCCGCGCTACTTTCGGACAAGTACAAACCAAATACATCAAAGTCCGACCAAAAGTCGTTCTGGCCAATGCTTCGTATCTAGCCGAGGTACAAGCCGGTCTCCATGATTTAGAAAAACCAATCGTAGAATATAGTGATGGCATGAATGTCCTAGGTATAACGCATATACACTCTCAAAGGTGAAGAAAAATAATCGATGTTTTAGGAATAATCACATTTTGTATAGCCGTTGGAATAGTCTTAAGTCAACTTGGACATGAAGGAGTTCGAGTGGTGGAATTTTTTGCTACCATGGATAAAGTTATAATGAGATTGGTTATGTATATCATGCAGTAGGTATTATGTATTATGTTTGAGTCCATCTTAACTCACATTCGACCATCTTTCTGACAACCGACCAAGAAGCACGGCAGTTTTTTTGGGGACAATACAGGGTGGCCCAAAAGTTCCCGCCCTAATCTTGTTATGTATATATTTGTAATATTTCAAGTAGAAGTACTACTTGAACTTTTCGATCTTCAAGGGATCCGCGTCGGCTTTTCTAAAAAGTGAAGATAAATTTTTAATTTTTTTCGACAAAAAAGAAAAATGCGGCTAAAAAGTTAAACTTTACATCTCTAGGGGAGGGGCTCTCGCGTTTTTCTTTTTGGGTAACAAGTGTCGCGGTAATATCTGTCGCGGTAACGAGTGTCGTAGTAACAAGTGTCGTGGTGACAATTGTCATAAAACAGCTGTCGTGTAACTTTTGTGCTAAAACAACTGTGATAAAATACTTGTCACAACTTTTTGTGTTATGAAAAATCTGTCGTGAAAATTTTGTCATAATAACATCTGCCAGGAAATAAGTGTCGGATACCGCAAAGTTGAGTAACAACAGAAGTCCGTATGCCCGCTGAAATCTTGCTAAGCCCAATTGGATTATCCATTCACTGAAAAAGATAAAGTTAGGAATTTATTCAGACAAAAATAAACTACTACGAAGCAAAGGAAGATTAACGAATGCTATAGCTTTAAGGAAAGATTATGGTGAGCCCATCTAGCTACCAAAATATAGTTCGGTAACCAGCTTAATCATTTGATTCGCCTAGCAAACAAATATGCATTCCGGAGTAAAACATACATTGACTGATTCTGCAGGATGCCATTCGGTGTTATACATAGAACTACAAAATACCCCTTTAGCAAATGAAATCCTCGAAAATATTTATGCCGACAACGTGATGATCCCTTGTTACACTAACCACTCAGCCATGTGAGTCTGGTTATTTTGTGATCGATATATACCTGTTTTACTCGTCTCGATGAGCTGAATCGACTAGCATTAGCCGTTTTTAAAATTTCGCCTAATACTTATTTTTTCATTTTGGTCGATTGTGCAGAATGATGCGCGCGCCTTGGATCATGCGAACTTTTTTGTGCCCGTAAACTTTTTAATACGATTTCTCTCCATTTATTTACTTTTTTAAGCTATTCTCCAATTGGTATAATGTGCCTTATCATGGGAAAAATCCTCGAAATAGCAGATTTAGTCGACACTGCAAAAATGTTAGCCCTGTACATGTTTACAGTATTATGTGGCTTAGCTATACATGCTTTAATTACACTACCCTTAATATATTTCGTATTGACTAAAAAGAACCCATTTGTATTTATGAGAGGAATGTTAGATGCATGGATTACGGCTTTGGGAACTGCATCGAGGTAAGACTGCAAGATCTTTTTCCCCATTCATCTGCCCCGAAAATAAAAAAAGATCGATTTCAAACAAAATCATAATGGTTCCATTTATGATTGTGTCTCCCAAAAAAATATTTTTGATGGATATTATTCGAAAACAAAACTACTTTTTAGTTCTGCTACTCTTCCTTTAACTTTCCGATGTTTGGAAGAAAATCTTGGCATCGACAAAAGAATAACCCGATTTGTCTTGCCAGTCGGAGCTACTATAAACATGGTACCAAATTTGAAAATTTATAAATCTTGCAAAAATCTTTAGGATGGCACAGCTCTGTACGAAGCGGTAGCCACCATATTTATCGCACAAATGAATGGTGTACAACTATCTATGGGACAAGTGGTGACTGTTAGGTATCAAAATTCAAAACTTTTGAAAAATATTTAAACATAATTTATTCTAGTTTGACAGCTACATTGGCTTCCATTGGAGCAGCATCAGTGCCTTCGGCTGGACTTGTTACCATGTTAATCGTTTTGACAGCCGTAGGACTTCCTGTTAAGGACGTTACACTTATTGTTGCCGTTGATTGGTTATTGTAAGATTTTTTTTCATTTCTAGTGTCTAGTATTTTTTTGGAAAAGTTGTAAAAGATAACGATCATGGTGTAGTGTAGGACTGGTGGGATCAGGGTTTTTTATTCGGGATCGGATCATAAAAGCGGGACTTTTTTTGAGATCCCAATTTTCGGGATGGGGATTTTTAATATTTTATAGGAACTCTCAACATCTCGATATGTACATATCAAGACAGAGTTCCATAGCTAGTCGAGAGAACAGACTCCCCGGGCATTTATTTATTCTACCCTTTTTGGTCAGTAAATTTGCTAGTAGGATAGCTCTTTTTGATCAATTTTTGAATAGTGGACGCATATTTCCCAACATTCTCCCTAGCACCTTGCATGCGGTACTCGAGCACATAGTTCATCGCTCGACGTTTTCAGGGATTTTAAACTTTTTGGCCAAAGTATCTACTAGAGTGTTCCACACCGTTTTCTCAACGTTTGTTAGCGTATTGTACACCTCAGTGGCCCCTCTACCAAGTACACCGGCAATTTTAAGCAACAAAAACAGGTTCTAGGGTTCCAGTAATTGGGGGATGAGGAATTGGAGTTTTGTGGGCCTCAGACTTTGCGGACTCTGACTAGAACTCATTTTCCAGGCTTAGATCGGTATAAAAACTGATTCTTAAGTTCAAATGTCTATGTGACCCTCTTTCGTGATGTTATGTGGACTGCTACGAGAAAAATATTTATTCACAACATATCGAAGAAGAGAGAGAGAGTTCCATAGCTAGTCGAGAGAACAGACTCAAGGAAAACTAGCCCGTGGGCTAGTTAAGGTGTTAAGAAGGATCAGCCGTCTCTCGATGGACTATGAGCTCTCATATAATACAAATAATATATGATCAATATAGAGGGCTAAAATTATTTTCTAATTTTTTTTTATTTACGAGGCTCATTTTGAACTGAGGTTGTGGGCGTCCTCAACTGAAATTCGGACTTTCAGGGGTTGCACATTTTCGAAATTGCAAAAAATGGCCATTTTTGGGGATCAAAACCATATGGGTATCACAAAATTGGAATTTCGGGATCGGAATCCCGCCAATTTCTTCTAACTTGACATAATTTTAGAGACCGCATTCGTACCTCTATCAATGTCCTCGGTGATGCCTTCGGTGCTGGAATCGTTCACCACTATGCCAAAGACACTCTTGCCAAGTCGGATGACCATAAATTACTATCCACAAATTTAAATGAAGAACGAGAAGGTCTACTTCAAAAAGGTTTTAATTTGTTTCAAAAAATTTAAAAAATTTAAATTTTTAGAAAAACTACAACTTAATCAAAAGAACTTATCGCCTTAATAGTTTTATTTTTTAAAATTATATTTTTTTTAGTTTAGCTAATTTTGTAATTCATATGCAACATATGATTTTTTTATTAAATAAATTTTTTCGCTACTCACACAAATGGTGCAAATGAACCCACTTTCTCCCCTCCCCAAAATTCGAAATGGAACTATCGTTTAAAGTACCAGTCCAGTAATTTACAATCATATGAAACAACGATATATTCGGAAAGATCATAAATGGAGCATTTTTTGTTTTTACGGCATGTTCTGAATCGTTGTAGTTTTTGAGATAATTTCGTTTGAAATTTTGAATTTGTGTACAAGCTCTTCGTTGTAATACACAACCTTTTTGGAATTTTTTGCGGAAAAATCGATTTTTGCATCAATTTTTTAAATTTTCATAGAATAAACATTGTAGCAATTTGTTATAACTAGATGAGACGAACAAAATGACACTAAAATTATTCAATTTGAACATTGTTTTGGGTTATTGAAAGAAAAATTCTGATTCATGTTTTCGTTTCAATAACCCAAAACAACGTTCAAATTGAATAATTTTAGTGTCATTTTGTTCGTCTCATTTAGCTATAAAAAATTGCTACAATGTTCATTTTATGAAAATTTA
>JAQGBS010004616.1:0-10126 GCA_034698545.1 Acrobeloides obliquus
CAATCTCTTACTGAATTCTTTGATTCTAAGGACCGAGAATGGTACCGCCGTGGGATCCACCAACTCGAAGAACAATGAAAAAAGTGATAGAATCTGACGGAGAATACTTTGATTATTAGTTATTGCTTGTTTTTTTCATTTTTTGTTCAATAAAATTTTGATTTTTAATACGAGTCTTAAAACTTGCGACTAACGCTAAGAGCTGTAGCTAGTATGTACAACTGCCACTATTAGCGTTAGCTACAGCTAAAAGCTACAATGCTAATAGCTGCAGCTAGTATGCACAACTACAACTATTAGCGTTAACGTTAGTGGTGCATACGGCCTTAAAATATTTAAACCCTGTGCACCCTCACAGCTTACTTCTAAAAATGAGGAGTAAGCTGTGAGGTTAACTAAATTTTTTGGATTTCAATTTATACCTTCTTTAAAATCTCTTCGAAAATTTCACTAGTTAGATGTGTTGGTAGTCGTTCATAACTAATATTAGAGACAGTGGCCACAAAAGCACAAATTGGGTGACTCATTTCTGACGTACCTAGGTTTCTACATATATATGATCACTTTCGATAACCCACCGATGTGGACACAATTGGCATATGCATGCAAATGTAACACTTTGAAAAGAAATAATGCATGTCTTGCGTTGAAATCGTGGATTAGAAACTCATTTTCTTTCAACCCTTTCAAACCACTAAACAGTTTTGGGAGCTATTACACAATAGAGGAGCTACCCATGTGAAAAAATTTTTGAAAATTTTTTCATGTGGGTGACCCCCCCCCCTCCTATTGTGTAGTAGCTCCAAGTTTTGAGGCCTTATGCAACGCAGAAATCACCAACTTTTTCACGAGCTCTTTGATTTTGAATTCAACATCAGCACTGTTCACTATCTCCACACTATTCACATCCTCCAACATAAATGCAAAGACATTTTTATTGGCACTTGAAAATTTCATTGTTTTGAACAAAATTGATATTTCATCCAGATGTCTGAAAGATCCATATTTTCAAGCTATATTTCAATATTTTGATATTAGGTTTCATCTTTCAAAATCATAATTTTTTGAAAAAGTCTGTATATTGACACGAAAATATGACTTATTCTAAAAAAGACTGATTGAATCGTATTCAGCATACACTCTTGTCTAAAATAAAAAAAATTTTTGTCAAAAACGAATTTGTTCGGAAAGTATTTTCCCACGTTTTATTTCAACTAAATCTCGATCCAGAAACCCGTTTTCGACAAAAAAATTTTCAATGTTAGACAAGAGTGTATGCTGAATACGATCCGACCAATCTTTTTTTATAATAAGTCATGTTTTCGTGTCAATATACAGAATTTTTCAAAAAAATTAGAATTTTCAAAGATGAACAATATTGATATTTGGCTATAGAAGTCGATTTTTAACGAAATTTTCCACCTTACTACGGTTTTTCTAGGTGGAAAGTCGATTGCGCGCATTGCTGAGGCTTGAAAATGCTGACCCTAATTTAGGGAGTAAGATTTTTTGATCAATTTTCGGGGTATTTCCCTAGTTAAGGTACCTTCTCGTGGTCAAAATAAAAAAATCCCTTCGGATTCGTGTTCAAAAAATCAGCCGAATTGGAGAACTTTTTGAAAATTCGGATTTTTTTATACCAATTCCAGAATTTTTGGTGAAAACATTTCTTGCCAAGATAGATTGGGAGGCTATTTCCGTACACTCTGTGCGTTAAGAAAATTTACTTTGTGCATAACTTTGCTAAATCTCCTTCAATTCCTCGTATGGCGCAATTGGCTTCATTGAACAACGCTTGCTTTATTACTTTGTCGCTGGAAAGATTCATATATGCCCTCCATATAAGTTTGGGATTTTGGTCACCCTTAAAATTTTCGATTGAATCGCATTAATTTTAAATTTTACTCGATTGTGTTGCCAAAATACAGGATAAATAAAGCGCCGAAATCGTTCTGGTACTTGAATTTCATTTACAGAAAGCGATGTAGTGCTTTCTGCCAAGAAATGCTAAAACTTAAAGGACCAGTCTACTTTTGGGGGAGTTGATGCCATATGGTAGAGCACAAAATTTGGAGCATTTTTTTCTTTTACGGCACCACTTGAAAATCTAACCGTAAAAAGTTATGAGCGAAACAAATTTTCTTCAAACGAGTTTGGGCATTGAAACGAAGAGCTTGTTGATCAATCAGATTGTTTATTGAAACGATTATAAAATTCAAAATCCTTGAACATTAAAAAAATACAGCATTTTTTATAACTCGGCGAGGCGAATAAAATGACACAAAAATTATGGAATTTGAAAAATGTTTTGTGCTATTGAAACGAAAACCATGAATCAGGGATTTCGTTTCAATAACCCAAAACATTTTTCAAATTCCATAATTTTGGTGTTATTTTATTCGTTTCACCGAGTTATAAAAAACGCTGTATTTTTTCTAAATGTTCAAAGATTTTGAATTTTATAATCGTTTCAATAAACAATCTGATTGATCAACAAGCTCTTCGTTTCAATATTCAAACTCGTTTGAAACTATTCGTTTTGCTCATAACTTTTTATGGTTAAACTTTCAAGTAGTGCCGTAAAAGCAAAAAATGCTCCAAATTTTGTGTTCTATCACATGGTATCAATTCCTACAAAAATGAGACCGGTCCTTTAAAATTTTGGATTGGATTTATTCACGAAAGCACATACGACAGACGGCAAAACTATTTCTTCTCCATCAATGTTTCTTATTGTCTTACTATCAAACAACGAGCGCAACAGTTCGAATGGGCAATTCCATTCTCTTGATCGTAGATTCGAAAAATTATTTAGTAGAATTAAGGTGGATTTTCCGGATGGATTTGCCCGTGCATTTTTGTTAGCACTATGTTTAAAAAAAGTTTAATACACTCTTCTAATTTTTTATACTTCGTTAAATTACAGTCCAAAATACTTTGTAAGAGTTGATTAGCATCCATCTTTGTAGAAATGTCCAGAATGTGGGCTTCCCATCTAAAAATCGTCGGAGCTATTACACAATAGGGGGAGGGGCACCCACGTGAAACAATTTTCAAAATTTTTTCTGGAACTGATCCCCCTAGGGGTAAAAACATGCGGGAATCTGAATTTGACAGTTTCAAAGCGATTAAACGCTTTTCTGATTCAGGGAAGGACTGCGCATTGAAGCGAAAAGTCGCAAAAATCCAATTTTTGCGACTTTTGCTTCAATGCATAGCTCTTCCCTGAATCAGGGAAGCGTTTTTTCGCTTCAAAAATGTCATATTCAGATCCCCTGCATGTTTTTACCCAAAAGGGGTCGTTTTTAGGCAAAAGTTTCGCTTCAATACACACAATACGCCTTCTTGAATCAAGGAAGCGTTTTTCCGCTTCAAAAATGTCATATTCAGATCCCCTGCATGTTTTTACCCCTGAGGGGTTATTTCCAGAAAAAAATTTTGAAAATTTTTTTACATGGAGGTAGTCCCCTATTGTGTAGTAACTCCCAAATGTCTAATCATTTATTTAAAACTTTAACAAACTTCTCATGATCAAGTTCATTAAAAAATTGTCGTACGAACTGTGATTTCCCACTCCCAGCATTTCCATATATTACGGTTAAACGTTCGGTCTTCGATCCAAGCATATCCAGAACAATTTTCTTATAGTTGATTGAAGTTCGCCTTGTTTTACCACGCACATCTATTACCCTGCTAGTACTTACATCTTCAATCTAAATTTGAACATTTGAATTTTTAGTCTTTTCATTTAAAAGCCTTTAAATTAAATAAGTACGGGATGAGCCAAAAAAACTTATGCGTTTTTTGGCGAAATTTTTTCAAAAATTTTTTTCAAAATCACCTATAAGGGGTATTTTCATGCGAAAAATCGATTGCACGCATGAAAATACCCTATATAGATGATTTTTGAAAGTTTTTTTGAAAATTTGTCACCAAAAAACGCAAAAGTACGATTTTTTTGGCTTACCTTCTAAAGCTTACCGTATCTATATCAAAATAAACGACACGGCTATTTCCTAACATGTCCAATACGTTGTTTTCCATGCTAGTTGCTTCAAAAATTACCCGTTGATACGAATTTAAATGGAATTTTCTGTTATTTTTAAGAGCCATCTAAACACTCGAGCTTGATGGTATATTAAAGGACCAGTCCCACTCGGAAAAAAACTCTGTAAAAATTATATATTCGGAAAATTCATGAAAAATGGAGCATTTTTTGTTTTTTTTTACGGCATGTTCTGAATTGTTGTAGTTTTTGAGATAATTGCGTTTGAAAATTGAATTTGCGTTCATGTTTTCGTGGTAATACACAAACTTTTTTGAACTTTTTTGCGGAAAAATCGATTTTTTAGATTTTTATAAAATAAACATTTTACTAATTTTTATAACTCCATGAGAAGAGTAAAATTACGCCAAAATTATCCAATTTGAAAATTGTTTTGGGTTATTGAAACGAAAACGTGAATCAGAATTTTCGTTTCAATAACTCAAAACAATGTTCAAATTGGATAATTTTGGTGTCATTTTGTTTGTCTCATTTAGCTATAAAACACTGCTACAATGTTCATTTTGAAAATTTAAAAATCGATTTAAAAATTCAAAAAGTTTGTGTATTACAACGGAAGCATGTAATTTCAAACGCAATTATCTCGAAAACTACAACGTTTAAGAACATGACGTAAAAACAAAAAATGCTCCATTTTTCATGAATTTTCCGAATATATAATTTTTACATAGAGTTTTCTTCCGAATGGACTGGCCCTGGTTCTATAACCTCCTGATCAAAAATGGATAAAATAGAATAAAAATTGTCTCTCCACTAACTCCTATTTCCCCTAACCAGCTACAAGGTACCACAAAATTTGGAAATACAAAAATCACAAAGGGGTCGTCCAGAATTACGTTATCACTTTTTTGGAGATTTTAGACTCCCTCCTCCCACGTTATCAAGCGTTATCATTTGGCACCTCCCCCCCCCCCATGATAACGTTATCATAAGGGTCCCCCCGCTACCGAGACCTTCAGGATATCTCGGTAGCACAATGGTAGTGCGCTTAGATGGTAGCCAGGAGCCTGGTCCGGATTCAAATCCTGGTCGGGTCCGAAAACTTTTACCCAATTTCAACTTTCCTGGATTTCCACGTCTCGGCGTGTTAATCCGAGCTCCAAAATTCCCAAAAATGAGAGATTAAAATAATATTAAAGTTGAATACAAAAAATAGGTTTTTTAGTATACAATAACGTTGTCATTTGCCTACCCCCCCCCCTCCACGTTATCAAACGTTATCATTTGGCTATCCCTCTACATGATAACGTAATATCCAGATGACCCCAAAGCTAAATAAATACTTCTTTTTTATCACTTAACAATGTTTCTAAACTCTCTAGCCATGAAACATTCAGCAAGCCATCGATCACAATCCATTGTTCCGCTTTAAATTCTTCTTTCTCACTAAAGTCTATTAATGGTTGTGTAAACAAGCCATTAGCCCATTGTAGGTTATCATTGTCGTAGTATCCATTTAGGTGTCTTTGATCAAACTGGCTAGGGTATATGCGTAAGACATCGATGTTAGAGGATTCCACTTGCTTGATTAGTTCTTTTACTACACTAATCGATGTAGATTTGCCCACGAGAGGTCTCCCTAACAACACAATTACATGGCTAGTCGTTCTTAAAATCCGGTATAGCTAAAGAGATCATGCACATTTTTCATCGCGCTCTTTTTCACCTTACCTCTAAACACTTTGTGATAAATGGTTGGCTCGAGTGCAGTTTTAGCCTATTACAAATTTGGGTGAGCATGTTTCGAATCTTATCATCATCCTGAGTCATAGCCGATGCTTTTAGATCATGGTTTCTATCCATCAGAACTAGATCATTAAATATACGGACATCCTATAAATACGGTTACATTCATAGTAGGCAGAGGAGGGGGGACTGGACCCAAAATACGAATTGATTTCGTATTTTTAAGTGTTTTTCCTGCCAAAAATACGAATTGGGTCCTTATTTTTCCTTTAAAGGGGGTCCAAATAATAGGTTAATCTCCGACAAAAAATTTCTCAATATGACCTATAAAGGGGTAATTTGATGCGAAGAATTGATTGTGCGCAAAAACGCCTCATCTTGTTTTTGTGAAAATGTCGATTTTTCAACAATTTTTGTCTCCCCCTTCCCCAAATCAATATTTTCACGAAAACAAAGTGAAGGAGGCGTTTTCGCGCTTCGGGAGTGTGCGCAATCGATTCCTCGCATCAAATTACCCCTATATAGGTCATATCGAGAAAAAAGTTTTTGTCGGAGATTGATCTATTATCTGGACCCCCTTTAACTTTTTCCAATACAATGAACTGAGGAGGGAGCAGTCCCCTCTCCTTGTATCGCTACATTGCTGTATAAATGTCAAGAATTCACATTGGCAACTAACGAACTAGTGATGACATTCTTTAATGCTTGTTTTATTTGATCAATATCATTCAGAGAATGTGGTTTCCCCGACGAATCAATGATTTCATTTAAAACAGCCATAATTGTCCGAAAATCGAAGTTGTAATGCTCTATAGGAGATAGAACTAGCCCACATTTTTGTATAATGTTGTGCAAGTAGCAAGACGAGCTAAAAAAGGCATAAAAAGATGGGTACTCGTTCGGATTAGCGACCCAAAATGACAGGGTTCAAAATCCGGACAAATTTTTTATTTTTTCTAAAAATGATCCCTATAGGGGTTTTTCTATGCGGCGAATCGAATACGCGCATCCCTGTTGCGTGAAAATGCTTCCTTAACCTTGATTCAGGGTCTATGTATTGAAGCGAAAATCAAAACTTTTAGTTTTTATGGACGTTTCTAATAATGGTATATTTTCATAAGAGAAATGGATTTCGAGCATCGAAAAGTTGTAAAAAACTTCATAAGCAGTGATTCTTGTTAAAACTGTGGCCCTAAGGAAGGCCGTTGGGATAAGAAGACCAATATCGGAAGCTTCATGGGCTACATGGATACTGAGCGGCCAACTTGACCCCAAAAATTGTAGAAAACTTCGATGGTTCGTCACGAACCCTCATGATGGATGGATGAATGACTATAAAGGCGGAAGATCCGAGAATGAGTGGTGAGGGAGTACTGTACCCCTCCCCCTTGGTAACCTATGCCTATAGGGGTCATGTTTAGAAAAAATATAAAAAATTTTTCCGGATTTTTTTTTTGAACCCTGGGGTCATTTTGGGTCGCTAATCCGAACTAGTACCAAAAGATGTTATATAATTTGCTTGCCGAGTTTCATATAAGCCTGTTAGATATAAGCGATCTTCCACAAATTTCAGCACATTAATTAGCTGTATCGTAAGAGGCCAATGGATTGAAAAAGGATTAAAAGTGATCGATTTCGGCAGTGACATATCATGGCTAATAGCAAAAATTGCTAATAAAAAGAATCAGTTTAGATTGTGTATAAAAAACGACGTCTCACTTTTAGCCTGTGGCATCCCCAATAAATAACAGATGACCGAATTCATCATCGTATTAGGTAGCCGATAAAAGTTATCGATACATAGAAGACTTTCCGAGCGAACAGCGCCGCGTATAAAGTTTTCGAGGGTGAGCCATTTGGTTTCGGTTGAACTTTGAAAGCGTACATAAAAACGACCTAAAAAAATAATGCATCTTTCGCTTTGACGAAAGGTACATAAAAATGTTCCTTATGGTGTATATATTAACGTCCCGTAAAAATTTTTTCCGTTGTCGGCCAGTTGGTCGACTCGGACAGGGGCCTTAAGCTTAGGCATTAGGCTTAGGCCTTAGGCTTAGGCTTAGGCTTAGGCTTAGGCCTAGGCTTAGGTCTTAGGCTTTGGCCTGAGTCGACCAACTGTTCGGTCGGCCAAGTGTCCGGTCGACCAACTGTCCGGGTCGACCAAGTGTCCAGTATTCATTTTTTCCCACCTGAAAGTCCTAAGCTGTAAAAATAGCATTTTATATCGACAATTTTTATTCACTTTCTACTTAGCAAAAAAAGAGGTGCTCTTGGCTCAGTGGCTAAGCTACCAGACTTCTATTTTTACATCCCGGGTTCGATCCCCGTCGGGTCGAAAATATTTTTGCATGGTTTTATTTTTACTTTTGCATTATTATTTTTTCTCCTTATTTTATGAACCGTTTCATTTTTATGTACCTTTAGTCAAAATCGAAGATGCACTATTCTTCTGAATGTTTATACTGTAAATCGAACAGAATGATTGAAAAAGCATACCTAAAGCATTGGCCAAATGTTTAATAATTTCACTAGAAATTTGTTTTGATCCATAAAGAAGTGTTAAAGAATTGATGGGATTTATGGTTAACAGCAGTCTAAATCTTTGTATCAACCTTAGGAAATTTTGAGGGCCCGTCCGAGCGGAAAAAATTGTTTTTTGTTTTAACACTCGGAGGTTAGACAAATTTTTTTGGAAGAATCAATACAATTTTTCATGCTGATTACGAATACGAAAAATTTTTCCATTTTTTCGTATTCGTAATCAGCATGAAAAAATTTTGGTATATTGGATTTGGTATGTTAGCACAGGAGTTTTTAAGTTAAAGCTAAGTGATTTGAAATTTTGTGTATTACAACGAAAACATGTGCTCGAATGTAATCTACTCTTGCATCAATAAAAGCTGTTCATTGAAGCGTTCAATCAAATCTACAGCTCTTTTTTCTTTGATTCGTTAGGGCAGTGAAGAAATAGTGCAACAAAAAAGAAATCATATTATATGCATTGTTCGCTTCAATAAACAATTTTTATTGATTCAAGAGCAGATTAAATTCATGCACATGTTTTCGTTGTAATACACAAAATTTCAAATTTTCAACTTCACACACAATTATCTCGAAACCGTTAGCGATTCAGAATTTACTGTAAAAACAAAGAATGCTGCATTGTTTATAATCAACTTTTTCCTTCTCGAACTGGTCCTGTAAAACAAACCGAAATGCATGTTGTAAATAAGAATTGGATAGAAAAATGCTATCCACATCCAAGAATTCATAACTAAAGGGTATTGAGGAGTTGAAAAAACGAATGTGCACGTTTTCATTTTGCCAGTAGTAGCGAAGCTCTTGCAGCCAATCCACGTGTTCGTTTAATCCTTTAAGCTCATAGATGCGATGTAATTTTGTATAGACTAAAAAGTTATTATGTACGGTTTTTATAACACTTGTTGTTTCTCTTACAGCGCTTTGCCTCTATAAGTAGAGAGTCTTTGATTTTCGATTCTCTTGTTGACTTGGGCACGTATTTCTTACAATTTTCTTGGAATTTTTCGAACTCGTTCAATAAGCTCTACAAATATATATGTTACAGTTTTATCTGAAAATCAAAATTGTTTTCATCCTCTTAAGCCTAAGCCTAAGAGGATGAAAACGATGCATAAGAGCATGAAAACGATACGGTAGCATATACATAATTTTTAAAATTGATCTCACCCCAGCGTAACGATCTCTCAACCCATGCTCAATCTTATTTGCAAAGCATATTTGGTAGTAAAGTAGGATTGATTGAGCGGAGTAACTTGTTGCGAGTATTTCATTCAACTCTACTAGTTCCAATTTCTTTTCTGTGATTAGCTGATTGATTTGTTGATGCACTGACGCGCGCATTTGGCGCTCCAGTTCATGAAGCCATTTGTCGATATGTCTCTGAAATGTTAGGTACTACTAAGGATTCGCGAGTCCACTTAACATGAATTTTTTTAGCTTTTTTCTTTGGAGATGACCTCACTTGGGGCAACTTTATGCGGGAAATCGATTGCGCAAAACCTTGAAAATGCTTCTCTGACTCCAATTCAGGGTATTGTATTGAAGCGAAAATGATCAAAATTCGAACTTTTTTCATTTTCGCTTCAATACAATGTCCTGAATCAGGGTCAGAGAAGAATTTTCGAAGTTCGAAAATGTTCACAATCGATTTCCAGCATAAAGTTATCCAAAGAGAGGTCATTTCCAAAGAAAAAATTTTTTGGATAAAAATTCACAGCTCGCTAGTCCTTAGTAGTACCAAATGTTATTTGGCTGCTACTTTTGTTTGTATATAATTTTGTATAGTGGAATTACTTTCATCAAGGCCGGATTAATGGTTTTGACTAACGGCAA
>JAQGBS010004617.1:0-10126 GCA_034698545.1 Acrobeloides obliquus
TCACTTTTACCAGCCGATGCTTTTGTAGGATTGATAACATTTGGAAGAATGGTCGAAGTTCATGAGTTGAATGTGAAAGGAATTGCTAGATCTTATGTTTTTAAGGTGGGTGAAAACTTTTATGCAAATTTTGAAGCAATAAAAATGATACGAAGAGTATCTATCATTAAAAAATTGTAAACAGAACAATTGATTACGCACACAATGTATTAATAGTTTTAATTTATGCGAATTTTTATGTCTACATAATGTTTTTATGCTAATTTTGGGCCGATAATTCGTGTTAATCTTTGTTATATATTTGAATATTTTGACGTAATATAATTTAAGGCGTATGATTTTTGACATCCTTACATCACTTATGCATTATTTCATGTCAGTTTGCGTCACTTTGTGTTTATGCCGTTAATTAAAGTCGTTACGATACAAGACTAGGAAAAATGATACCGGAAAACTGACACTGATTTATTTTCTCTACTTTTCTGCGTCAAAATCAAAAACTTCCCTCAGATTCACGTTCCACATGTCGAAAAACCGCAAGATACAAAAAATCAGACGATTTAAACAATTTTTGGTGAAAATTCGAATTTTTACCTCAGTGGGACCAAAGGGTAAAAAACTCGAATTTTTAAAATTCTTTCAAATTGGCTGAACTGTTGTATCCAGGGTTTTTTGACATGAGGAACTCGAATCCGAAAGAATTGTTTGTTTTTGACCACAGGAACATAGAGAAAATCGATCGATGTCACTTTTCCTAGAGCCCAAGACAATATATATACATTCTCTCTTTCACTATTTGTATTTTGTGCTCACACACTTCTATGTACGTGTGGCCGAATGGCGAACTCAATCGATTCTTGTAATTAACAGCCAGTGTTCGAATCCCACTCAAATCACAAACTCTTTGTATTGCCGAATGATGACCAAGTTATCCCTGGCAGAAAGCTTTTCTGTTGACAATTCCTCGTTTCTGACGGCAGTACAAAGTTTGGAAATTACGTTCTTTTATGTGTCAAAAAACAAACAAGATAATTTTTTATAATATAGAAATCTAACATGGCAAATAATAACAATTTTTACACAAATATAACCTAATTAACCCATTACTATTGCACCTCCAATACGACTGAATCTTTTTCTTGGTAATGAGTCTTCAATGGCATCCTAAAAAATAACATTTAGTATTGACGTAAAAAATAAGATTATCTTTTTTTGCAAACTTCCTTAAGTTTGAATGAGACGTTCTTTTTAGAGATTTATCTCACGATTCTAATTTTCAATTGTTCGTCATTTTTGGGATTATATTTTGAAAAGATCAATATTTTTTAAATCCGATGTGGTTCCCCCGTCCGAAAGCCGGAAAAAATAAAAAAAATCATATCTCTATGTTTTTGCCGAAATTTTTTTCTATAAATTCCCTCTAACTATTTTTTACCAAAAATGACCAAAATTTCTTTTTTTTTACCAAAAATGTTCATTTATATAAAAATTGTAATTTTCTGAGCATTATAAGTTTAAATTAAGTGTTTATCAAAAAAATTTTTGCTTGCGGCACTGGATTTTACTTTGACTAAAGTTTTCATCAAAAAAGGTAAAAAACTAGAAAAGGTTTCCCCCATTCCTGGAATATGTTATTAATATTGGACGACTGAAAAATTTGATGAAAACTATGCCAAAAATTTCTTTAAACGTTACTGCATAAGAAATGCTTGTGCTGAATAAGTTGTTGGGTTGTATAAGATCTTGGCAATTTGTATGCCAAGCGGGAAAGTTGGGTCTTAGCCTCTCTCATTCTCATAGTAATTTTATGAAAGATTATCTTGTTTACTAATAAACTTACATTGTTATACGATTCTATTTCTCTCCTGGGCAAATTCTTATTTCTGTTCAACACTGCATGAATATTCGTAGGCCTTTTAAAGAATTGAATCTGTTCTAATAGTCTTGGGCTAGGTGACTCATAATCTTGTATTCTTCTTATATAATAAGCTTCACTACTTATAATTAAACTTATTAGGAATATTGCAAAAGTTAAGAGCATTTCAACTCGGCACACCATCTCTAAGGCAAATTTTTACCTAAAATGTTTTGACAACATGAATTAAGAATGATAGTATATGAAAAATTGCTAAATGAGCGTCTATTATTCGCGTGTTTTTTCCGAATTCCATTCATGGAAAAGCTTAAGATTAAAAAAGGTAGAAAATAACATCTTAGATTGAACCACTGACCACTTGAAAGGATTCAAAAGGATGTTTTTCTAACCGTACTAGGAGATCCCAGGATACATACGTGTAGATAAAGGAAGTTTGACGTGAACAAAATAATAACTACAAGAAAACAAATCCGATATACGTGTACAAGTTATTGAAGTTAAGTGACTCGTACAAATTTAATGCGCAATTGAAATTGAATCATACAAATTTAATAGTGTAAGATGGATCTAGAAGTATTACACTCAATTTTCTCATGAAAATCAGAGATCTAAGACAACTACGACAAAACAATGGTAAAAACGGAGCTACTACATGATAGGGGATTATCTAGTTGAAGATTTGTTCGAAATTTTTTTCTGGAAATTACCTCTCTAGGGATAAAAACATGCGAAAATCCGTATTTGACATTTTTGAAGCGAAAAAACGCTTCCCTGACTCAGGGAAGACCTTTATATCAAAGCGAAAAGTCGAAAAAAATGCAACGAAAAAAATGAAAAGTCGAAAAAAATTTTGCCTAAAAACGACCCCTTTTGGGATAACAATGTGCGGGGAATCTGAATTTGACATTTATAAAATTTCTCACAATGTCAGATTCAAGAAAAGCTGTATATCAATGCGAAAATTCGAGAAAATAACATATTGATCTAAAAAACAACACTTTTTCTTATATTCATTTTTAAATATAATGTCTAAAATATGTTATTAATAAAAACGAATTTAAGAAAAAGCGTTGTTTTTAGGCCAAAATAGGTTATTTTTTCGACTTTTTCGCGTCGATATACAGCTTCTCTTGAATTCGAGGAATTTTATAAAGGCTAAATTCGGATTACCTACATGTTTTTACCCCTAGAGGGGTTATTTCCAGAAAAATTTTTTCACGTAGGTGCCTCCTCCTATTGTGTAATAGCTCCCAATTTTTTCATGAAAATCAGAGCAACTACGACAAAACATATGGGAAAACCTATACAAAAAATCTAATACTTGAGCAATAGTCGCCATTATAAACCACATTCTGTAATGTGAGAACTCTTCTAGATAGCTTAAGTTTTAATTCTTAACTCATAGCATCATTGAAGACTTTAGGCATCAAAAATATCTCTTTTTATAAAAGTCTTGTAAAAGCGTTTAAAAAAAGGTCTTCATCGCGAATTTAATTTCCCTCGTACATCACAGAATGAAAAAAATTTTTAAAAGTTGGGTTTAATTATCTAGCACTTTTAGGACTACTTGTTTTTAATAACCACGGTCACCCCACATTAAATTATAGAAGTTTATATCCAGCGATGTTGTTATGAATTTATATTTGTTAGCTAAGCTTATGTGAAATCGCCATTAGCATATCACATATTTTCAAGATTGCCTATGGCTTTTGCCCATAAATTTTGTATATCAAATTTCCGGCATAACGTCATGCTAAGCCTAATTTCTTAGTACGTAAACATAGTTCCTTTTGCTAACATGTTTTTACATAGATGCGTATGTCCTCTAGTTCAGGGTAGCGGATGCGAAGACTCAATGAGCTTTGTATGCCCGGGAGCTGCCAACCAACCCTTTTTTCAATTAATTTTTCTTAAAGCAGTAACGGAACCAGAAATTTTTTATAGAGCCTATCTGAAAATCTTCAAAAATTTACCTTCCCCATGATTTTTTTCGAAAATTTTGGGAAAAAGCATAAGGAGGGACCAATGTGTTTTTTTTGAGTTTTTCAAATTCTTGAGGCAAAGCAAAAACCAACGTTGCAGGAAATTTTTTTGTTGAGAAATGCTTGTTTTTTAAAACGTTCAGTAAGTAAAAATCACCGGAAATTTATGCAATTCTAGGTACCCCCTCAATTTTAGTGTCAAAAATCTTAGAATTTTACCTTGATCACGATGACGTATCGTGTTAACTGTTTGGATCGCATCTTCAAAAGTTAGTCCGGACAGACACACACATTACACGTTTTATATTAGTGAAAATTTGGTCTTTTTGTGAAAAATCATAAAGGTATACTAGTGGACTACTCAGTTCATGGATCGATGAAGAACGAAGCAAACCGCGATAAAAAATAACACAATAACTGTCTTTGGTGATTTGTAAAAAAATCTCAAAATAGATACAACTTATCTTAAAGCTTAAAGCACAAGGTTTAGAATAGAATGTCTTTTATAATTAGCTTTTATTAGAAGACCTAAAAATGTATATGAGTGGGAAGAGATTCAACCTCCTCTTTTTATTATGCTCCAATTGTATGCCTAACTACAATATGATTAAATTAATATATATAGAAATTAGATAGTAATTTTAGTCTGCTCCTTATAAAACGAAAAAATAATAGGACTTCGCAGAAAATAAAGTAACATCTGATTTCTCAGGGCCACATATTGTTTCGTTTGATATTATTTTTACTACTCACTATCATCATCCAGTCTTCCACTAGGACTATTAACGTAATTGGCCAACCACTCTTTTCGGGACTAATTAAAGGAATTGAAATTGGAATGATTCGAAATACCACTTTTTTAGCTCTTATATAGATCGGTGTTCTTTCAAAAATCATTTGTGACGCAATCCATTGTCTAATCTTTTTGAAACATCACAAAGCACAGATTTTTCATCAAAATCAAGTAATAGAAATTTTTGAAACAATTTGCTGCAATCTGCACAAATTCGCTTATCCAACAAATTGAGATACGAAAAAGGCGGAATTTTTGACGCAGTTACTAAATTTACAAGGATATCATCATTTTTGTTTCTATTTTGGGATCATTATGTGTCACTATTATTACTCCCACAGGAGTCGTAAAGGATGAACTTTTGGAGTTGAGTAAAAATCTGTTTACGCGTTTGCAAATTGTAAAAGTCAATGTTCAAAAGACAACAATGTCTAAATGCATAAAATATAAAACGTATAACGTTTTTCATGCCTAGCTTTACGAAAAATCTCAGCTACCTATTCATGCTAGACTATGATCTTAAGCATGTAAGAATTTTCCAATTCAAGCGTCAAGTTCGGAACTTTTACTTTTAAGAAGAATCAAAAGAGAAATTGAATTTGTTACAGTCTAAAAGTCAAATCAATGAATCATAAAGAATTAAAAAAATTATACACATCATTTAACTCTACTTATATAAAAAAAATTTCCGCATATTATGACGCTTACGTGTCTAAAACCATAGTATAGCATGAATAGATCGAGCAGAAATTCCACTCATTATGCAATTAAATTTTGAGATAAATGCGTTTTTATGTAAAAAAATAGCGTTATCATTGAAATTGAGGAGGTCTAAAATACCTTTATTTGTCATCTTTCATCAACATTTCGAAATTTTTCGTTTTTGGGCATGGCGAACATAGTTTTTAGAAAAAGTTTTTTGAAATTTCGATTTTTAGAAGTCCAAAAAATCAAATTTTCAACTTTTTCTAAAAATTTATCAGAAAATGTTCGCCATGCCCAAAAAAGGTATAAAATTTTGATGAACGATGCCAAATAAAGGTGTTTTTGGACCTCTCAATTTCAACGATAACGCTACTTTGTGACATAAAAACGCATTTTCCTCGAAATTTAAATGCGTGATAAGTGAAATTTCTGCTTGATTTAGTCATGCTAGACTAGGATCTTAAACACGTTATACGCGGAATTTTCCAATTCAAGCGTCAAATTCAGAACCTTTACTTGTAAGAAGAATCAAGCAGAGAAAATATTGAATTTGTTACAGTCAATGAATCATAAAGAATTACAAAAAATGGAGTTACTTCGACTCTTATACCCCTGATTGAACTTAGTCTAAAGTCGAAAATTTTTATTTTTTGAAATTTTCTCAAAAATGACTCTTGGGGTAATTTTATGTGGGAGACACGTTGGCTATGTTATTTTTGCGTAAAAACGCTTCCATTTTTTAGTAACACAAAACACATGAAGACAAAGAATTTTCTAAAAAGTAGAAGCGTTTTTACGCAAAAATAACATCGCCAACGTGTTCTCCACCTAAAATTACCCCTAATAGGGTCATTTTTGAGAAATTTTCAAAAAATAAAACTTTTCGATTTTAGGCCACTTTCAATGGGGGGTATAAGAGCCAAAGTAGCTCCAAAAATTGGACACTTCATAGTCTCTAATTATTAAAAAATTTCTTCCATATTATAACATTCAAACAATAATAAAGCAGACCAATTATCTTTCAAAAATAAGTTTTCTTCTTTCCAGGGTGCCAAGGAAGTGACTAGAAATATAAGAGCTGAAGTAGCTCAAAAAAATTGAACACATCATTTGACTCTACTTATATAAAAAATTTCCTCCATATTTCATAACATTCAAACAATAGCCAAGCAAACCAACAAACAGACCAATTATCTTCCAAAAATAAGCTTCCTTCTTTCCAGGGTGCCAAAGAAGTGACTCAGAAACAAATCCATGACATCATTGCTCTGCACATTGGTCGCCCAATCGGAAGTGGAGGTCCTGCTGCCGGTGCACCCGCACATGGTGGTGCCCCATCTCATGGAATGCCACAACCTCAAGGTGGACTTATGCCAACACCACAGTTTCCTGGTGCTCCAGGTCCTCGTCCAATGATGCCGATGGGTCCCGGCGCTCCGGGTCCAATGGGACCGGCTGGAATGGGACCTGTGCTTGGTGGAAAAATTGCTCCTGGAATGCCACAAGTTGCTCCAATAGCGCCACAAATTCCGTTTAATAAATTTTTGCAGGTTGGTACATGATGAGCAAAAAGCATTACTTTTGCGTTTTAGCGAAAAATTTTCAAAAATTTCATGAAATATCTCTTATAGGTGATTTTGAAAAAATTTTTACCAAAAAACGCAAAAGTACGGTTTTTTGGCTCACCCTTTATATTTATATTCAACTTTCAAAATTTGCATATTTTTAGCCAGTTAGTGAATGCGAAGCCTCGATAAACGACCTGATAGAGCAGATCCAGACCGATCGTTGGCCGGTTCCACAAGGCCAAAGACCACTTCGCGCTACAGGAGCTGCTTTGGCCGTAGCCGTTACGTTATTGGAAGTGGCTTTTCCGAATACTGGTGCCAGAATTATGACTTTTATTGGTGGCGCTTGCACCATTGGCCCGGGTATGGTGGTTGGTGAAGAGCTGAAGAACCCGATTCGTTCGTGGCATGACATTAAAGAGGATAATGCACCGTTTATGAGAAAAGTACGGATTGTTTAGAGTCGAAAAAAGTTGATTTGAGCCAATTTTTAACTTCAATAGGCTACTTTTAGCCCAAATTTTGGTATAATAAGTCGAATTTCACCGAATTTTGGGTCCAAGAAGCCAAATTTATCAAATTTTTTGTTTAAAAATTGTTGTCCTATTTTTTAAAACTTGTTTTATTTCAGGCGACTAAATTCTACGACAGCTTAGCCGCACGTGCAGTAAAAAATGGCCATGCAGTGGACATTTTCTCATGTGCCTTGGACCAAACTGGATTAGCTGAGATGAAAAATGTGTTCAACACGACGAATGGCTTTATTATAATGGCGGACAGTTTCAAGTCGACCCTCTTCAAGCAGACTTTCCAAAAAGTCTTCGAAAAAGACGCCAATGGCCACTTGAAGATGGGATTTCATGCTACTATGGAGGTGCTTAAAATTTTTCTTTTGTTATGTACAAGCGAGAAATTTAGATCAAACTCGGAAATGGTGTAAAAGTGGAAGGGGCTTTTGGTTGTTGTGCTAGTGCGGGAGTGAAAAATCCAGTTGTTTCGGAAAATGAAATGGGCACTGGTGGCACGTGTCAGTGGAAATTTGGCTCGTTGACTCCGAAAAACACGATCGCTTTGTTGTTTGAGATTTCTGGACAGGTAATTTTTTGTTTTTCGAATTTTGTTTGTTCAAGAATTTGGCTCTAAGACGAAATTTTACATTTTTGTCGATTTTCTCTTGTGATCAAAATCAAAAATTTCCTTCAGATTCGAGTTCCTCATGCCGAAAAACCCCTGGCTACAAAAATTTAGACGATTGGAAAATTTTTTTTGAAAATTCGAGTTTGTTATCTCTCGGTTCCCTTTGGGATAAAAAACCATAAATGGCAGTTTTTGGTCATTTGATGAAAAAAGGCAGTTTTTCGTCATTTTGTGATGAAAAATGGCAATTTTTGGTCATTTTTTCTATGAAAGTGGGGAAGATCGACTAAAATGTCCACCTGCGATTTTTCCCCGTTGTAAAACGTTCAAGAGCCAAGAATTTTTGTACTCAACAATTTGTTTATTCAAATTTTTTGAATATAAAAAATCATTTGAAAAAAAGTTATTTTCGAAAAATTTTCTGTGTTTAGAAATTCTAATTCTGAAAATTGTTCGGTCAAAAATTTTTTTGCCTATTTCTAGGGCGGCACAGCAGTCCCCCAAGGCGCTCGTGCAATGATCCAATTCGTCACTCAATATCAACATTCGGACGGCCGAAAACGAATCCGTGTTACTACAACTTGTCGAAATTGGGCGGATTTGGGTACTCAACAAGGTATTTTTTTTATTTTCAAGGCATGTTTATGTTTTTTTTTGTTTTTAGCGAATATCGCATACGGCTTTGATCAAGAAGCAGCAGCAGTAGTTATGGGGCGTTTGGCCTCTTGGCGAGCATCGAATGAGAATGATACTCCGGATGCACTGCGTTGGTTGGATCGCAGTTTGATTCGATTGGTAAAAAATTTGTGCTAACAGAAAATTTGCGCTAATTTGTTAGAATGCCATTTTTAATCAAAATTTAAACATGGATCTATTTTTAGAGTTCAAAATTCGTTAAAGGTACCCATTTTGAGCTCAAAATTCAACTACTGAATAAATTTTAAAAAATCAATTAAGGGGTCACTGTCTGAGCTAAAAGAATTGCGAAAAATGAAATTTTTTAGATCCAAAAATTCGCAGATTATCACAAAGATGACCCGAACTCACTGCGTCTTTCGGACAAGTTCAGCCTGTTCCCACAATTCATGTTCCACTTGCGTCGCTCCCAATTTTTGCAAGTCTTCAATAACTCGCCAGACGAAACTGCTTACTATCGGCACATCCTATTCTCGGAAAATGTGATGGAAAGCACAACCATGATTCAACCAGTGCTCTTTTCGTATTCGTTCAACGGCCCACCAGAGCCAGTTTTATTGGATACCTCATCGATTTTGCCCGATAGGATTTTACTTATGGATGATTATTTCCATGTTTTGATTTATCATGGACAGGTGGATTTTTATTTGTTATTTTTATACAATTTGTTTTTTTAAAATATTTTTTACATTAAAAATTTTTTTCAGACAATCGCAGCATGGAGAAAAATGAACTATCATGAAGATCCGCAATATGCATCCTTTAAACAGCTTCTAGAAGCACCTGTTGCAGACGCGGCAGCTATTCTGCAAGACCGTTTCCCGATCCCACGTTATATTGTTACTGAATACGAGGGATCTCAGGTTCGGTTTTGTTACATGTTTAAAGATCAAATTATGGCTAAAAAATTAAAGATGGGATTTTTCCGGAAAAATCTCTTTTCATCCCAGAAAAATTTATTTTACAAGCACCAAAATCTCCAGTTTTTTTAAAGTTTTGGCAAAAAGTACTCTTCACAAAAATTGTAGATCTTGATTTCTAGAATCACATAGGAAAGAAATTTTTACATTTTGGTGCTTATAAATAGATCTTTTCTGGGTAAAAAGAGATTTTCCCATTTTTTCCGGAAAAATTTTTTGGATTAATCCGGATTGATTTAATTTTGGAAAAATCTCAACCCATCTCTATCAAAAATCGATGCCGAATTTTGGGTCCAAAAATTGGAACCCTATAAAATTTTGGGCGAATAAATTGATTTTTTATTAAAATAAGTATAATAAAATTGGCATTTTAGGCCCGTTTCCTGCTTTCGAAAGTGAACCCGTCATTAACCCACAACAACCCGTATTCCCAAGAAGGTGGAGCGCCA
>JAQGBS010004618.1:0-10125 GCA_034698545.1 Acrobeloides obliquus
GATTTTAAAAATATTTGTGGATTTAGCCACTTTTTTGCGAATTTAGAAATAAGCCAATTTACATATATATAGCTGCTGTGGTCTCTGAATGGTTGGTCGGCTAATTTTGATCTTGAAGTAGTGTCAACCCTCACTCTTTCTCTCCTTGGAACGTACTTTAGCTGAGCAGTAGAGTTTTGAAAAATGACTATTTTTTGACAAAATTTTTTGTTGACAAAATGGGATTTTGTGTAAAAATTTTTCAAGCATGCGGGCGCACTGTAGTTCGTTTTTGCAAAAAATGAATTGTTTTAAACGAAAAATGGCTAAAAATGACAATTTTAGCCAAAAATAGTTTAAAAAATCGCATTTTGAGCAAAAATAGATAAATTTTGAAAAATTTGCA
This sequence comes from Acrobeloides obliquus, assembly GCA_034698545.1. Lineage (NCBI taxonomy): Eukaryota > Metazoa > Nematoda > Chromadorea > Rhabditida > Cephalobidae > Acrobeloides > Acrobeloides obliquus. The sequence goes on from JAQGBS010004618.1 coordinate 386, forward strand.
TACACTGAGCATATGACATTGTCCAATCTGCGATTTCTTTCATCAAAATCCCCACCCAATGAGTTTAGTCGGAAAAGTAGTTTATCATCAATTTGACAGCTAAGTTTTTCCATCACCACATCAGCTGCAGCCCCAGAAGGAGTGCAGATTAAAATTGTAGCATTAGTTTTGGCGAGTAATTGGTGGCATATCATCGCTATTGTCACAGTTTTGCCAGTACCTAAAAGTGGAAGGAAATGAGAAGGGTTGGTATAGTGATAAAAGCGCGCATGAAAGTAGCAACACATAAATAAGGGGTTAAGTTTTCAATTCCGACGGGGACGGACTAATAGTGCAGTTGATTTTGCTTATTTTGTGGTTTAATATTTTTAATTTTTGGTAGCCTAAGTCGTGATTTTTACTGCTATCAACCAATTCTTTGATCCACCGACGCAAAAATGCAACTCAATTTTCCACATTGGACACTGGGCGTCGCCATAGTATTTATTTACCTGGCGGCCCAAAAAGTATAAATGGATATCGGCCATGGATATTGTTAACAACGGCATGGATAGCCCATCTTTGCTCTTTGTTTACGCTTTCATGGAATCGTGGTACAAGATGATTATAACTTGCTGCCTATGTTTAAAATTAAAATTTAAAAAAATTAAAACGAAACATACACTTCGAAGAATCGGCTGAGGAAAAACTAAATATGACATATTGTTATTCTGCATGTAATCTATGGATCGAAGTGCACTTTCAAACACAAAAGTATTCGTTTGCTTGTAGACGTCACACTTCTTTAAATATAAAGGGTAGAGCAAAAAAAGTTTCACATTTCATCGAAAATTTTCTGAAGCCTTTGTGTAACTTTTTTTGCGCCACCCTGGTCTAAAATATTTTTTAAAGTTTTATACTTACTCTGTAACGTACAAATTCATTCAACTCGTTAGGTTTCCCAGCAGCTATGAATATCTTTCCTTTATATCTTTTAAAAAGTACCTAAAATTTAATTTTTTTATAATTTGTTTATTGGGAATTTCTAAAAAGTTGATTCGCATAATCAAATGGATAGGAAGGTGGTTCTAAGTGCTGTCAAAATTCGTATTTTTTTCGAAAACATTCGTTATTTTGAGGAAAGGGGATCTTATTTTTGAATGCCGGACAGTTGGATATTTGACCGGTACTTGACTAAGAAATCTCACGTATCTATTGAAGCCGACTTATTCCATCTAAACGCCGGAAAAGACATTCATAAACCGCGACCGGTATGGGAGCATGAAGCATATAAGAGACCAATCGTACAGCGATATGATCGAGCTCAATGGCAACAATTTTTGGAATTGATAGCCGACACATTGCTCTTTTAAATTTTTTTATAATAAAAGGAAAAATTTAAAAATACCCAACTGTCCGGGTCGACCAAATGACAGGTTCGATCAACTGTCCGGTCGGACAAGTGTCTGAGTCGACCAAGTATCCGAGTCGATCAACTGTCCGACAACGCTTATTTTAGAGGGGATCTTATTTTAGAAAAAATACGGTACTTCAATTCCTCCATAATCATTACATAAGATAAGTTTATTGTCTTTCTTGAGCTTTAATTTGTTGTTTGGGTTTTCAATCTCACAAAAAGCAACATGTGATCTTCGATATTCGGCAGGCGTGTTCTCTAATTTAATTGATACATTACGACTAATAGGTATATTTGACGCTTTCTAAAATTAGAAGAAAATCAAGTTGTGTACTATATAAGGGTATCGGAATTAATTCTGGGTCCAAAAAGGGGCCATTTAGATATTACGTTATCATGTTAGGGGTCAGCCCTCTCCACAAAAAGTTCAAATTTTCGTGACAATATACAGTCTCGTTCAATTCAGTTTTTTGAAGTTTGATGTAATTTTTTCGCTACTATAAATTAAAGTTACCTCTTCAGCTAACCAATCTAAACATACAAAAACTCTATTTTTAGCACATAAAGTTTTGAAATCATTCTCTTTTGATTCTAATACTTCTATTATATCCTAAACATAAGTTTTTTAATCTATAAAATTTGTACAAAAATACAGTCTCATCGATTTCGTCTAAATCTTCAAACACGATTTCTTCAGAATTAGTAGCTAATGATTTGAGTGACTGTGGCAAAACATAGTTGCCCATCATGGGTAATACCAGTCTTAGGCCACCAGGTAAGGTGTAGGTGCTAAAATAGTTTGAATTATAAAATTTAAAAATGGTAAGGAACTAGTATCAATTAAGCGTGGCACTGAACGTAATTTTTTTGAAATTTTTTTCAGGTTTTTCTCTGGAAATGACCCCTTTAGGGGTAATTTTATGATGGAAATCCGAATTTCACATTCCCGAAGCATGAAAACGCTCTCTGAATAAGGAAAAAATGATTATTTACATGAAAATTGACACGAATTTATATCAATTTTCCTTCTACTTCTTGGGAATGCTTCGGGAATGTGAAATTCGGATTCCCCGCATAAAATTACCATTAAAAGGGTCATTACCAGAGAAAAAAACTGAAAAAAATTTCGAAAAAATTCACGTTCGGTACCACGCTTCTATACTAGTTCCAAAGGTAATTTTTGAAGAAAATCATCCTCCCTGATCCCAACCCAACAAATAGCACAAGAGCATAAAGCTCTATCCAGGCCCTACCCATTGTCTCTTGCGGCGAAATTTCACATGAAAAACCCACTTTTCATCACCAATAATTACCAATTTTTACATTGCGTTCTGTAGTGGAGTCTTCCCTATACACGATATTAATACTTTGAAAAAAAATATTTCGATACCCTCTCTTTTAGTTTTGCCATCTATATTTAAAATAATACTTTTGTTTAACTGAAGATGCTTTATTGAAGGACACTTTATACCAAGGATTTTCATACTCGACATCATCATCTTCATCATAATAATAACTATTGTTATAGTTTGACCTATGCCCAGTATTTGAACTATAACTATAATCATTGTTTGAAGAATAACTATAGCTAGTAGGTAGATCATAATCGTCATCATAATCATAATAAGAACGTGAATATGTTGGCTGTCTCTGTTCTTGTGGTGAAGAAAAATAATTTTTTAGTTTCCAAAGAGCGCCTCCAATAGCTCCAGCCAAAAATATCGTTTTTAATACCATTTTTCTTTAATTTTTTTATAATAAACTGAAAACGAGTGTTATCAAAAGGTCGTAAATTTGTTCAAATTTAGGATCACCTCTGAAATATTGGGTCGTTGCATAAGTAGTGTCGGCCCATAAAATACATAAAAAAATTGGCATTTTTCGCTCGTTTTCGATAAAAATTTCTTTCAGTAGTAGGAATACGAAGTACGCAGAATACGATCCAATCAGTCTTTTTGAGTGTAACTTATGTTTTCGTGTCAATATCGAGATTTTTCAAAAAAGTCGGTTTTTCAAGATATAGCCTTATTTTAAAATGTTGATATTTCGCTATAAAAGTTAGTTTTTGACAAAAAATTTCCAATCTTCCTAGGGTTTTGATAGTCGCTGAACAAAAATCCGTCGCTATTTTTTGGCCTAGCTCTCGGGAATACAATCAAAATTGGCTTACAAAGAAAGGACCATTTTTGCGGTTATTCCACACGTTGGGATGCCTTCCAGTAGTCAAATTCAAAAAATTCCTTTGGAATAGTGCTCTTCATGCCGAAAAACCCCTGATTACAAAAAATCACCCGATTTGAAGAACTTTTTGAAAATTCGACTTTTTTGGGTAAAAATTCGAATTTCTGCTCGGGGTTTTTTTAATATGGAGAACATGAATACAAAGACATTTTTTAAATTTGGCCACTAAAAGATATCGCTACGAGTGAAAGATGCTCAAAATGGCACTAGGACGGTACACACCTCACAGATTTTGACGAATTCTTCACATTAGAAAATTCAAAATTTTGCGCTTTTTTTTCAAACCCGTGTGAAAAATTCGTCAAATTTGAATCTGTGAGGTGTGTACCGTCCTAGTGCCCCAAAAACAGTCTTTTCTTTGTAAGCCAAGTTTGACCGTATTCCCGAGGTCTATGAAAAAATAGAGGCGGATTCTTTGTTCAGCGCCTGAACAAGAATAGAAAAACTCTAGGAAGGTCGAAAGACTTTGTTAAAAATCAACTTCTATAGCGAAATATCAACATTTTAAAATAAGGTTATATTTTGAAAAAAAACTAACTTTTTTTGAAAAAGTCTCGATATTGACACGAAAACATGAGTTACGCTCAAAAAGACTGATTGGATCGTATTCAGCATACCTTCTCGCCTATTATTGAAAAAATTTACCGAAAACGAGTGAAAAATATCGATTTAGATGTATTTTATGGGCCGACACTACTTATGTAACAACCTAATATATGGCCAATTCAATTAAATACCAGTGAAGTGAGGAAAGCGTTTTGGTCGGACGAAAGACTGGTCAAAAATTAAAAGGGGACTACCCTCAGTGGCGTAGGGGCAGTCTAGGGGGAATTTTTGGCTTTAACCACAGATATCCTATAAGGAGTATACACCCTTAAAATGTTTCATAATGGAAATGGCTTAAATCAGCATTAGGATAATTTTTTCTTGCCTTAAAAATGCGCGCAATCGATTCATAGCCTAGAAAAATCCCTAGACGGCCGGTTTTCTGCCGAAAATCCGAATTTTAGTTCATTTTCATTTCAATACACCCACCACCATCCCTGATTCAGGATCAATGAAGCTTTTTCGTGCTTCTATAATGCACGTAATCGATTCCCCATATAGAAAAATACGCTGTTGTTTTTGTAAAGAATCCATGTAAATAGCAAAAGCTCAAAAATTACGGTACAACCCAATATTTACAATTTTCAGAAATATTTTCGGAAACGATGCAACTTTAAAATTTCAGCAATTTGTTGGAAATCGTGCTAACTTTTGAAAATAATTTTTGAAAAATTGGCTGATTTGCAAGAAAAAATTAGTTTATTATAACGATTCTTGCAAATCAGTCAAAATTTCGGTTTTATTCGGTATTAAGAACATTAGGAATCGGTTTTTCAGTTTCGATCCTGTTTTCCAACTCTAGCCCCTAACATTTTTAGAATGGCCCCATTTTATGAATGTAAAAAATATTTATTAAAAAAGTATAAATTAACAAAAAGATGACAAGCTTCATAGATTGATAAACTGTTTGCCTTACTATGATTCAACTATTGATTGATATTTGGCAGTCACGAAACAATGATACTCTTTTTGTAGTATTAGTTGTAAAAATTAATCGTCAAATACATTGTCAAACTTTTTATTTTAAAGGGAGTGTAACCTTTACAGCCAGATCTCCGAAAAAATTTTTCGCCAACTTTTGTAGAAAAGATGCTTCTAGGATAATTTTGATGCGAAACATCGATTGCGCTCACTCCCAAAACTTTAAAATGCTTCCCTGATCTTCATCCGTGAAAAATTTGTTTTTTTAGCACAGTAAAATCTATGTAATTATATACATTTATTGCCCACATTTTCACTGATGAAGAGCAAGGAAGCATCTTCAAGCTTCGGGAGTGTGCGTAATCGATTCCCGCATAAAATTACCTCTAAGGGGTCACTTGTTAAAAAAATTTTTGACATTTTTACTTCGAATTTTTTATTCCTGCTAAGTGCGCTCCCAGGCGTAGTAGCTCCAAAATTTTTTATCCCTTAAAAATGCTTATAATTTTTATAAAAACTTTTTAAAATCATTTTCCAATTATTTTTTAGGCTATTTTAACTACTCCGCAAAAACGTCTTTTTGGCGATTTTCGCTATTCCGAAAATGTCTTTAGGCAATTTTTCACTAACCCAAAAAAGTCTCCCTGTGATTTTTAATAGTCTGTTTTCGGACAAGTGAAAATATCTAATTTGAGCAACTTTATTTGGGAAACTTTATGGCTTAGCACTACAGACATTTCGGTAGGAAAAATATTTATCGTACGTATCATAACGATCTACGTATCATAACGAACATTTTGAGGTATCATTCATCAAAAAAGAAAAAATCAAGTTCGAAATGTTTACTGTTGGAGTGACATAACTTGAATAGATTTGATTTGAAGGTGCTTTTCAAAATCCGTTTAATCAAACGGTCCTTGTGGTCCATAATCGTGGTTTGGTACTATACCAAGTAGCAATAAACAACATATGTGTTGCAAATCAAGTTGCGAATCTTTTAATCGAGCCAAAGTCTATCTCAACGTTAGTCTGGAAGAACCAAAATTGTGATGCAACTCCAACAGGGACCACACAAAAGTCATCTACTCAATCTGCTTCTAAACTATTTTGTTTTATGTCTATGTTGTTATGTTATTATTTTGTTGGTAGTATAAAATCACTAAATAATAAATTTTAAATTTTATTCGAATTTTTAACAATATTAACAGAAGCGGCTATAGCTTTCTTTGGTTGAACTCGAACAAATTGAGTTGTACTTTCTGTCATCCATTTGTTGCTTCCAAAGCATATTCCGCACAATAGCTGTCCAACAGCGATTCTATAAGGCCGCACAAAGAAAGTAGTAGTAAAGCAGTTCAACATTGGCATCCACGCAAATCCCATATTTAAAGCAATACTAAGTTTTGCATCGGATATACCAAAGGCCATTGAGCCGACTACATAGACAAGTGGAAGCATGACAAGAACGATTGGGGAAATCATCTAAATTTTAAAATTTGGATGAAAATGAATTTTTCTGCTTACTTGGCAAAACAACGCTCGAGTTATTTGCGCTTGAGCTTCTTTAGTTTTCTTTTGTAAATGTGTAGATGAGTTTTTAAAAAACAACCACATTTGATATGTGCAAAAAGTTATTGTAGAATAACTTGTACTACTTATTATAAAATTCATTAAAAGTATCAATTTTAATATTATTTTATCCTAAATATGATTTTTATATATGTTACCGTTTAATCTGATAAAAATAGTTTTCTCTGAAAGAATTTACGTTTTATCTTGGCTTAGGCTTAAGCCTAGGCTTAGGCATAGGCCTAGACTTAGTTTATAGGCCTAGACCTAGGGGGTCATCCAGATATTACGTAATCAAAATTTCGGATTTTTTTACCCCCCCCCCCTCCCCCCTGTAATCAAACCGTAATCATTTGGCTATCCCCCCCCATGATTACGTAATCAATGGTCAAATTTTTTACCTTATCCCCCTTTATGTTTTTTTCGAAAATTTTTCAAAAATTTGGGCAAAAACATAAGGGGGGACCAAAGCAATTTTTTCGAGTTTTAAACAAATTTCAAAAATCAATTTAATCCCATATTTTTTGCGTCTGTCGGCGCGAAAATTTTTTGCTGAACAAAAAATTTATACCGTTTAACATAATCGAAAACAAATTTTAGTGTTTCACTACACGGTTATAACTGGAAAAATCAATAGAAAGCTCATGCATTTTTATCAAAAATCGATTTTTTGACCCCCAAAATGATTTTTTAGAAAAAAAAGCTCCACGTCATCTTCTTAAGGCCATTTTCTGAGCTTATTAAAAAAAAGTAAAAAAATATGTGTAGATTTTTGTGAATTTGTCTGACAGGAGAATCACCAAAAATTTCTTACCCTTTTTTATTTGTTTTGTAGCCTTTTTCTATGCTCTTTAGTGGGACACCCTACAAGCGGCCTATCAATAGAAAGCTCATAGCCTGAAAAAAATTCTCAAGTGAAAAAAAATTTTCTAGCCTTTGTCTGGAAAAAATTATAGCCAAAAAGCGCTAAAAAATGTGTAGGAACCCCCAAAAACAAAACAAACATACGCATCCCCAGGGGGATGAGTTAAATAATACAGTGTGAGTAAAAAAAGTATTTTTTTGTGATTTTTGGACCCGAAACTTTTTTTAGGATCGGAAATTTTTTACTATAAATGACCCATATAGAGGTAATTTTATGCAGGGAATCGAGTTGGTGTACGGGTGAAAAAAGAAAATTTTTTGTCAATACACCAACTTCAGGGTCAAGATAATTTTTTCATGCTTAGAAAATGTGCGCAATCGATTCCTCGCATCAAATTACCCCTATATGGGTTATTATTAGTAAAAAATTCTGGTTCACAAAAATTTCGGGCCTCAAAAAGCACAAAAATGGACTTCTTTAAACTCATCCTATAATAATAATATACTAGTTTATCAAAGGATTTTTATTGAGCTTCTCCGCATGCACTACATGTAAGTGGCCCAGGGTAGTTGGGACAAGACGGCAAACAGAAATGAGCGATCTCCGGATCACTAGCAACAATCCCATTACGAACAATCATTTTTGGGACTTTGTATTGTAGACCTAAAAATATAAATTTCAATTTTTAATTGTTAATAAAATACAAAAAACATGGTCGAATGGTTAGTGTGACAGGATTTAACTTATACCCTCGACCTATAAACTGTAAAGCTGTCACACTAACCATTAGAGCATAGTTTACCAATAGGGGGGGGGGTCACCGGTCTCTTAGGATGGATGGATGAATGGCCTTTTAGGGGGGGGGGGGGTACTGTACCCCCCCCCCCCCCCCCCCCTCGTAAACTATGCATTAGAGCTTTCTTTTTTTGTGATTGATATACACGTCATCTTACCCTTCTTGTAGAGCTGAATTGAATGGCGTTAACCGTCTTTATAATTTTGCCCAGTTTCCATTTTTTTATTTTATACCGCCGTGGGGGGGTGTGATCTGGACCCCTCTACATGATAAAAATTTATGGTCGTATGCTTACGGTATTGGTATTTAATTTGCTTGCATTTTGAACATTTATAAATTCCATCTGAAGGTGTATTGAAATCTTGAGACTTCTGGTTTATGTTTTCGTTAGTCATCCTCTATAAAAAATGTAAAGTTTAAAAATCATTTTTACCATAAAATACTAAACAATAAAAATTTAAAGATAAATGAAATACATCTTTTTACATTGATAAAAACACAGAAATACAGCTAGAGGCCGCATTGGATGTGGCTAGGACTGTCGGGATTTGGGAATTTTAATGGTTTTTTGCGGCATAAGTATTTTCTCCTTTGACGCTCAAATAGCGTCTCCGGCGCTATTTGAGCCGATTCTCTCATCTCATCTCTCATTTCTCTTTATTCCTTCTCCCTCCTCCTTTCCTCTCGTGTACCGAGCGATTGCCCGTGACGCTCGGTCTCGCAAAAAATTTTTGGCCCTTAAGTTTTTTATTCCCCCTCCGGCATGGTTATTCGGTTAGGTCAAAAGTTTTGACTCAAAACTGAAAAATTCTTTCGGATTTGTGTTCCCATATCCGAAACACTCAAGTACAAAAAATTAGCCAATTTGGAGCCATTTTTGAAATTCACATATTTGGGTCCTTTGGCTAGAGGAAAAGGTCCCGTAGACGCCATAGATGATTTTTCCCAAAGTCGGGACATATAGAGCGTTCATTTTGGTCTGCAACATCAATGTTTTTAGTCGTTCTCGCACCCCTCTAACGAATTTCTATGCGATCTTTTTTAAATTGTAGCTGAATAATGGCCGAATAAGTGTTGATAAAAATTTTCGAAATCCGTTGATCCTAACATTGTTAAAATTACTTTGAAGTTTTCAAAGTCGATTTTCTTCATCTTATCAAAATGTTAAAAATTTAATTTTTATATGAAAATACAGAGCTTTAGTCCCTATAACAAATGTAAAAAACCGTATATAAAAATTATTTAACAGTGGCAAGATATTTGACCTTGAAGTTGATAGTCAAAAAATGAGGCAAAAACAAAATGACGCACCCGGGAATCGAACCCTCAACCTTCTGGCTGCTAGT